>JAJPUD010004195.1:85352-95886 GCA_023553655.1 Myrmecobius fasciatus
ACCACCACTACCACCACCACCACCACCACCACTACTACTACTACCACTACCACCACCACTACTACTACTATCACCACTACTACTACTATCACCACCACCACCACCACTACTACCACCACCACCACTACTACTACTATTATTCCTACTTCTGCTGCTATTACTACTATTACCACTATTACTATTACTACTACTATTACTTTACTACTACTGCTATTACTATTATGACTACCATTACTACTGCTATCACCACTACTACTACCACCACCACAACCACCACCACTACTACTACTAGTACTACTACTACTACTATTACCACCACTATTATTACTACTATTATTACTTTACTACTACTGCTACTCCTATTATGACTACCATTACTACTACTACTACTAACTACTATTACTATTAATTACTACTACTATTACTTTACTACTACTGCTACTACTATTATGACTACCATTACTACTACTACCACTACTATTACTACTACTACTACTATTATCAGTACTATTACTACTGCTGCTGATGCTGCTATTATTATTACCACCACTATTACCATCATCATTAACTATAATATTAGTGATAATAGCTAACATTTATATAACACTCACTATGTACCAGATGCTGTGCTAAAAATTCTTTTATAATTATTAGTGCATTTGATTCTCGCAATAATCCTGGGAACAGATATGGAAACTGAGCCATAGAGTGGTTGACTTGCACCAGGTAAGGCAGTTAGTATAATATTTATCAGATAGTGTGTTAAGTGCTAGGTGTACAAAGAAAGCAAAATAAAAATAACACAAAAAGTCTCTGTTCTGAGAAAGCTTATGTACTACTGGGGAGATATATTAGGTACATACAAGAAACATGCAGACTAGATGGAAGATAACCTCAGAGGAAGATGCATGATAGGCTGGAGGACTGGGACAGACTTCCTGCAGAACATGGGATTTGAGTTAAGTCTTGAAAAAAGTTGGGGAAATCAAGACATAGTTGTGAACATTGTAGGCACGAGGAACAGCTTATTGCAAAGGCATTGGGATGGGAGATGGAGTATTGTATGTGAGAAGCAGCCAGTATAGCTAGATCACAGACAATGAAAGGGAGTAAAAGGTCTCAAACCTAGGAAAGATAAAAAGCCTATACTCTAATTTGATGTCTACAAATCTATAGGCAGGATCGATCCCCTGACCTCCCCTAGTCACCAGAGCTCTTTTTCTATTTTTAAATTTTTTATTTATTTTTAATTAATGACTTTATTTTTAAAACATATGTATAGTTTTCAACAATCATCCTTGCAAAATCTTGTATTCCAATTTTTTTCTCCCTTTCCCCTACCCCCTTCCCAGATGGCAAGTAATCCAATATATATTAAACATGTACATTTTTTCTATACATATTTCCACAATTATCATAATGCATAAGAAAAATCAGATCAAAAAGAAAAAAATGAGAAAGAAAACAAAATGCAAGCAAATAGCAACAAAAAAGATGAAAATATTAGGTTGTGATCCACACTCAGTTCCCACAGTCCTCTTTCTGGGTATAGATGGCTCTCTTCATCACAAGATCATTGGAACTGGCCTGAATCACCTCGATGTTGAAAAGAACCACATCCATCAGAATTGATCATCATATAATATTGTTGTTGCCGTGTATAATGATCTGGTTCTGCTCACTTCACTCAGCATCAGTCCATGCAAGTCTCTCCAGGCCTCTCTGAAATCGTCCTGTTGGTCGTTTCTTACAGAACAATAATATTCCATAACATTCATATACCATAATTTATTCAGCCACTCTCCAATTGATGGGCATCCATTCAGTTTCCAGTTTCTTGCCACTACAAAAAGGGCTGCCACAAACATTCTTGCACATGTGGGGCCCTTTCCCTCCTCTAAGATCTCTTTGGGATATAGGCCCACTAGAAACACTGCTGGGTCAAAGGGTATGCACGGTTTGATAGCCCTTTGGGCTTAGTTCCAAATTGCAGAGCTGTTTTTCTGATGAATGTGCTTTTTTAATGCACTAGAGAGAAAGATCAATGTCCTTTGCCAAGCAGGGGACTCCAGATAAACCTTGAAAGTTCTGACTTCTCAAATCTAGAGATTTGGGACAAATTAGAAAGTGTGTGTGGGGGGCACCACTCCAAATGCGCTGGATCAAACCAACATCCCAGAATATCTTTGGGATCCTTTCTAGATTCCTAAGTTTTATTAGCCCTTTTGGATCATCCTTTGTCTAAACTTGCACCCTGGGTCTGAATCAGAACCATGTGGGCCATCTTGTTCTATTGTATTCTTTTCTTCATTCAATACCCACTCTGTAATGGCTGTTAACATTGCAAAGCAAATGTTTGGGTAGGAATATGTTGGGGGTAAGAGGTGGAAATAAAATGAATTCTCACATGAACTCCTGCAGAGATTGCCAAAGGCTTATTTCTAGAGAAGAGGAAAGAATGTCTCTGGGAACATCTCATAAGGGCACATGATTCATTCAATAGTGGGATCATAATGGCATGATGGGAGGGAGCACAGAGAAACAAATACTTCAGAGACCACTACTGGGTTCCCTCCATGGCAACTATCTTTCTTAAAAGCAGAGAGCAAGATAAATCTATTTCTACCAGGCAGGTTATTGAAGTTTCTTAGATGATTGGCTCATTAGTTTGCTAGAGGTAGAGAACTTTGCTTCTCCACAGTTCTAATGAAAACGCTAAACTCCCCCATGTACCACTGGGACCAATGTCCCATTGTCCTCCAGGGGAGTCTGCTAGTTGATGGGCACCACTAACTCCAGGGGAACTATTTTCCTCTTCTCTCAAAACAGTGAGAGAAAGGAGAACAGAAGAGTTTTCTGTCCTTCATTACAGAGAGGATCTTTGATTTTGTATTTTATTTAAAATTACTGAAAATTACCTTGGAAGCCATTTTACAGATGAGAAAACAGACTAATAGAAGAATTCTATAACCCTCTTTGCCTCAGTTCATCTGTAAAATGAACTAGAGAAGGAAATGGCAAACTACTATCTCTGCCAAGAAAACCCCAAATGGAGTCACAAACAATTGGTCACAACTGAAAAATGACTCAACCACAATAACAACCACCACAATGACCATAAAATACTGGAACTGGAAATGACCTTGATAAATATTCAGTTCACTAAACAGACGAGAAAATCCATGAAGAACAATATTAGAAAGAATATTGACTTTTGAGTCAGAACACCTGGTTTTGAGCCCCAACTATGCCACTGTGACTTCTGTTTCATTAGGCAATCTTTACTTCTCTTTTGGTAACCCCATCTAGAAAATGAGGGTCATTAGAATACTGCAGTATCTAGCACATAGTAAACATTTAATAAATGCTTTTAAAAAATAATCTAGACAAAATGACCTCAGCCCTTTCTTGCTACAAATCCTATGATCATAAAACTAAAGAAGGTAAGGAGCAAAAGAAACCTTAGAAATAATTTAATCCAATTCAACAAATATTTATTAAATGTCTATTTTATGCAAAATATTGCCCTAATTTGAGTATTGAAAGACTAAAGCAAATAAACAACAACAAAAAGCTCAAAATAATTCACTCTACTAATCCAGCCTCTCTGGTCCCCTACCTCTATTTGGGAGATGAAGAAAATGCCCAGACAAAATAAGTGACCTGTCCAAGATCACACAATGGCCCAATGGCAGATCTGGGACTAAAATTCTGGTTTCTTTACTCCCATTCCAGTCCTCTTTCCCATTATGCCATATAGCTTACACAATACCAAGTTGTTAGGACCTTAATACAGCACCACATTTCCCCTTAGTCCCAGGAGAAAGGTTAGACTTTCCTGTTTCCCTTTATTGAAAGAATAGAGCTAGGGGATGACTCAGCAAACACACTATCCATCAAAGAAAGAACTGACTTGAACATTGTCTGCTATTCAATCCCATGTTAAGCCCACTGAGCCTGGGAGGCTTTGTATTGGCATTGGTCCAAGGCTTTCCAAATACTGTGCAAAAATTAGCCAATTAAACCTACTGTGAGGTGGGCAAGGGAAAGAGAGACTTCTTGTGCCAGGAGTGTCTCACTTGTCTCTCTCCTGTCTCTCTGTCTCTCTATCTGTCTCTCTCACTGTCTCCTTTTGTGTCTTTGTCTCTCTATCTCTCTTTTTCTATGTCTCTCAGTGTGTCTCCTGTCTCTTTGTCTTTTTCTCTTTCTCTGTCTTTGTCTCTCTCTGTCTCCTGTTTCTCTCTGTCTCTCTCTGTCTCTCTCTCACTGTCTCCTTTTGTGTGTTTGCCTCTCTATCTCTCTTTCTCTTTCTCTATGACTCTCAGTGTGTCTCCTCTCTGTCTGTCTGTCTGTGTGTCTGTGTCTGTCTATGTCTCTCTCTTTCTCTCACTGTCTCTCTCTGTATTTCTTTGTCTCCCCCCACCTTTCTTTTTCTCTGTCTCTTTATTTCTCACTGCCTTCCTTCTTTTTGTCTCTGTGTCTCTATTGCTCATTGTCTCCTTCTGTCTCTCTGTCTCTGTGTCTCTCTGCTTCTCTCTTTCTCTGTCTCTCTGTTCCTCACTGTGTCTCCTGTCTCTTTATATCTCTCTCTGTCTTTCACTGTCTTTGTCTCTTCGCCACTCTGTATGTGTCTCTCTCTCTTTCTCTATGTCAGTGTGTTTCCTGTCTCTTTGTCTTTTTCTCTTTTTGTCTGTCTCTCTCTGTGTCTCCTGTTTTTGTCTCTATTTCTCACTGTCTCCTTCTGCCTTCTTGTCTATCTCTGTCTTTCTCTCAGTATGTCTCCTGTCTCTTTGTTTCTCTCTGTGTCTCTTTCTCCCTCCTCTGTCTGTCTCTTTATTTCTCACTGTCTCCTGTCTTTTTGTCTCTGTCTGTGTCTCTGTCTCTCACCTGTATCCTTCTGTCTCTCTATCTCAGTGGCTCTCTGCCTCTCTTTCTCTGTCTCTCACTGTGTCTTCTGTCTCTGTCTCTCTCTGTGTGTGTCTCTCTCTTTCTCTTTTTCTCTCTCTCTTGTGTCTCCTGTCTCTTTGCCTCTGTTTCTCACATGTCTCCTGTCTTTCTCTGTGTCTCTATTTTTCTGTCTTTGTCTCTGTCTCTCATTGTGTCTCCCTTTCTCTTTCTCCCATCCCCACTTGGTGATTCCTGGACAAAGAATGTCTTTATATGTATATTGTATGTTGTCTTTTGTCTCTATCTCCATTGCCTAATCTGGTATCTGGCTTATTACAAGGACTTCATGAATGTTTTTTAACTCATTGACCAAGGCTCTTGGCTCCTAGAAAGCTAGAAAAATTCAGTAGTTTTATCAGAAGCCCTATGATAGATGCTTAGATAGACATTTATCTCTCTTTACTTCTTCAATCAGCACCACCAAATTCTAAGAGCAAGTTTTGTTTTTTGTTTATTTTATTTTATTTTTTCCACAGTTAATAACAAGATAACAAGATCTAGGTATCTTGATCTCCCAAGAATGAATCAGTCACCTATATGGCACAGAGGATAGAGCACTAGACCTGGAATCAGGAGGACCTGAGTTCAAATCCAGTATCAAGACACTTACTAGCTATATAAGCTGGGCAAAGTTACTTAATCCTGATGGTCTCCAAAAAAAGAAAGAGAAAGAGAGTGGAAAAAGAAAGAAAGAAAGAAAAAAAGTGAATCACAGGCAGGTTCTACTTGGATTGAAGGGTCACAGCATGGTCCTCCCTAGCCTTTAATTATTCTCTCTGACTAAGTAACCTAAGCAAATTCATAAAGTGAATCCCATTATGCTCTTACTATCTGGTGATCCAGTCAAGGAGAGGAGCAGAAATGAAAAGGAAAGGATTCATTGCAACTCTATTAACTAAAATACATAGATCTTCTTTCTACTTTTCCTTAATGAAACCAATTTAACTTCTAAAGGCAAATCCTGATCCACTGATAAGTCAACTAAGCATTTAATAAACCAAGAACTTGTGAACACTGGTTATTTTTATATATCCCTATAGATACAGTGGGAGGGACAACCCATGGTATATGTGCCAAAAGATGACTATTTAGTGGTTCAAGGGGTCTGTTACTCATAACTCTTTTTCCAACCATAAACTACTGCTTACTTCTGACCTCATTTCAGGAATCATGCTCTGTTGACATGACAGAATCAACATCTCTACCCTTGGATGTGCCAAAATACTAGAGTTGGAAACTTTGGCCCATCACTTTTTGAAGTTTGTGTAACTCTGCTATAGACCTTTGGTTTTTCCATCCCACTTATCTGAGTGGGGACACTCGTCTGTACTAGGAGTCAATAGTAAGCACACACTGAATGGTAGACAATGTACTGAGAGTGATGGTGCAGGTTCCAAAGAAATTAGAAGCTGAGTCATAATTAACTATAACTTTGCTTGGAGCAAATCTAGCTGGAAGAGAAGATACAATCATGAGGAGAATAATCTTCCCACAGGTCTCCATTATTTTAGAAAGGGCCTAAGGATGTTTGAGCATAAGTTAGGTCTTCAGAGAGAGTGTCTTATATCACATGCCACTGGAGAACCCAAGAGAAAACTCAAGGCTATTGCTTACCAGGGAATATGTCCCTCCTTCTAACCTGAGAAAGTATCTTCCTCATGTTGTGCTCTGGGACAAAAATCCCATTGACCTTGTGCTAATCTTTGATTAGTCTTCATGCTAATCTTTAATTAAATGATGTACCCTCCTCCTGTTTGTCCTCTTCTTTCTCTTCTTTCTGTTTCTCCCCTCTTTTCCTCATCCCTTTCCCTCTATCCACATAAGGTGTCATAACTTTACCTGTAGGTGCTTTGCCTAAGAGAATATAAATTTATTTTTGATAGCTGAACTATCTTAGAGTTTCCAGGTAAGATTTTTTTCTTTTCTTTTTTTTTAAAGACCATGCCTGAAATCCAAATCACTTTGATTCTCACTCTCATTGATTAACCAATAATAGATCCAAGCTCAAGTCTCATTTAGTCATTGTTTGGGCCCTGATGGGTCAGAGTGAGTGTACACAGCAGTTATTTCTGTTTTGGCCAAAAACCCTGAAGATCTTCTCCTCCCAGATAGATTTTATTTTGGACTAGGTAAAAGAGGTAATTTTTGTCTTACTTCTTCTTACCTAGCCTAGAAATGGGGTTGTCTCAGTTAAGCTGAGACCTGTTAAGAACCTTAGCTTAAAAGTGCCAGGATCCCCTCATGCATCCAGGGCCATCTCTAGTTGTCTTGATTTCTATCTTGCCATTGGACTCAGCTCTGGAGGAAAAAGTGAGATTGGTGACTTTGCACAACTCTGGCTTATTTTAATCCAGTTCACTTACAAGTCATGGCATCACCTCTTGAGGTCATGGTCCTCTTTGAGATAGAAGACCAATAACAACAACAATAAGTGCAGGTTCTTTTCAGGGCAGTGCCCTGTTTCTCAAGAGAAAATGGGAAGCTGAAACAGTGAACCTGATAATTTCCCAGGCAGTTCTATGATTAATCACCCTGCCCAAAGGAAGTTAAGATACAATAGGAAGCCTAAGTGAGGGCCCTCCAAGTTTGTCTGTTCCAGATGTGCTCATTTCAAGAGTATAACTCAAATAGCCATGAAAGTCTAATTCAATAAATTTAATCTTCTGTCCAATCTTGACACAAAATATAGGTTTAACAAGAAAAGACAGCAGGAAAGAAGAGGAAGGTAGAGTTAAAAGGGCTAAGGAGTCTCAAAATAATTCCTACACAAGATAAGGAAGAAGTCTGAGTTTAGCCATCACAAAGATTTACTTCATCTTGGAATTAAACAAAAAAAATTGATTGAGAGAAGGGAGACGGGCAGATTGACTTGGATAGCTCTTTGAGTTGACATAGATTATGTAACTGCATTGCAGATGAACTCAGATAGATTCAGATTAGGAGCAGGGAGGCAGTATTAAAGGCAGTGGAAACCTGGGAGGTGGGGATAGCAGTAACTCACCTTGCTGCAGTCTCACCCATGGTAACTGGGGCAAGATCCTGTCCATCCCATGTTTGCTATGTGTACTTTCAACTTCACTCTATTGCCACTAAAACAAATGCATCTTATAAAGTATTTAAAGAACATTATGAATGTAGAATCTTTCAGGTGCAGTGGATACAACTATAGAATCAATGAATTTGAGATTTGGAAGGGACCTAGACAGCCATTTAGGCCAGGAATCTCTGCTACAATACAAGGCACTATTGGGCATCCAGCCTCCAGGGCTGGGGGAAATGGGGAAAGCACCCAATACCTCTGGAATCAGGCAGCCCATTTCATGCTCAGGTAATCTTAATTATTAGGAAGTTTTTTCCCCTCAAACATCACACCTAAATTTACTTCTTTACTACTTCCATGGATTGAACACTCAAGTCTGGGTGATCCTATAAGCTCTGGCCTCTGCTCTCTTCTCTTTCTGCTGTCTCTTCCTTCTTATCAGTCCCCATGGAGTCATCATCTCTGTGCAAATGACTCCCACATCTACATATCCAGATTTTGTCTCTCTTCTGAACTCAATTGGATTTTCCATCGACTTTTTAACCTCAATGTGTCTAAAATAGAACTGATTATATCTTATTAAGTCCTATCCCTTTTTCAGACTTTCTTATTTTTTCAAAGGCCATCCAGTGTGTTTAGTCATTAAGGTTCACAGTCTTTGAATCACCTATGAATTTTCTCTCTTTCTCCATCCCTGTGAACAATCAGCTGCCAGATCTTGCCCATATTATCTCTTTCATCCATACTCTTCTTCTAATCTCAACTGTAATTTAGGCCTTTCTCATCTCCCACCTAGACTACTTCTATAGACTCCTAATTTATCTCTTTGCTTCCAGTCTTTCCTCTCTTCAGTCTTTTGCCTTCAGCCTTCCACATTGCTGTTCTTAGTTGCTATTCCTAAAATACAAATATCATGGTGGTATTCCCCTATACAAAAATTTCCTATGGTCCCTGAAGCTTCTGGAAAAAATACAAACTCTTCTGACACTTAAAATTTTCTGTAATCTGGCTTCCATTTACTTCTGAAGCCTCACTTCTTGTTACTCCCCTTCACAACATTCTGTTTTTAGCTAAACTGATCTCTTATCAGTTCTTGGATCTCCTATATGCATGCCTTTGCACAGATGGTGCACATCTGGAATGTACTCCCACCTCATATCTATCTCACAGAATGCTTGGCTTCCTTCAGACCACAGCTCATGTGCAGCTTCCTCTAGGATACCTTGTCTAATTGAATGAATAAATGATCTTCATCTCTCAATTATACACACACACATACATATATATGTATATACATATATATATATATATTTATACACACATTCTGTTTATATATATTTTTTGTGTTATATATACTTTGCATTATATATATACTTTACATTTATAAATATGTTTTATATTTTGTATAAACACATATACATGCATACATAATACAGATATGCACACATTTCCTTTGTACTTTTTCATGTTCATATGGTATCTCTCCCTCTTAACTTTGCACATGGATAACTCTTAGAGGATAGGGACTGTTTTGTTGTTGTTAATGTTGTTGTTGTGCTGCTGTTGCTGGCATTCCCAGAGCTTAGAACAGTGACTTGCACAAACTCTTAATTAAATATTTGTTGAGTTGAATGACACAGATTTGAACATCTCAGAGAACTGAGTACCAGTAAGTAGCTACATATTGTAGAGAGAAGCCACTTGCTCAGGGTCACTGGATGAAATCAGTGGTGAGTCAAGGACTTGGCCCTGATGGGTCTTACCTCTCTGTCTTGTCCACTGATCTTTCTATGTCACCATCCTGCAGAAATTTCCTAATGATTTCTCTTTTAGGGTTTTTTCTACCCAGCTAACATTTGTTCTCTATTGATCCAACAACCAGCCCTGTTATTTTTTAACCAGGTCCAAGGTTCAAAGGACTAATTTTTGTTTAAAAATGTATTGCATTGGAGAGAACATGTCCCCTAGATAATCTCAACTGGTAACCAACCAAAATCTAAGTAAATATAGCCACATAGTGAAGCAGGAGGGGTGAGGGTAGGGCAAGGCAGGTCAGTCTCTCTTTTGCCACAGAAGATTCTGTAAAACCAACAAACAAGAAAATCGGAAGAGTTTCAAACTTCCTTTCCAATCAAGCATTAAATATAGGCTCCACATATCCAAAGATCTGACATGAAAACATGTAGTTCAAATGTCCTTCCAGATCCTTAGCATCACTGGAATCCAGACCTTATGGACCACATTTGAAATCACCATTTAGGAAGTAAAGGACTTTGATTTTGGGGTGATTCACTCAGTCCTATTGTCACAGGGGAGTCAGTGAGCATCGTCAGGGATTCAAGTAAATAGGAGCTTATATTTCTATGGGATTAAAAGCCTCTAAAGTACTTTCCTTATGGAACAGTCCTGGGAGTGTCATACTATCATTATTATCATCCCTATTTCACAGATGCCCAAAGGGTCCAATGATACCAACCCACTATTTGAAAGTCTTTCCCCTTCTCTCTCTCTCTCTCTCTCTCTCTCTCTCTCTCTCTCTCTCTCTCT
>JAJPUD010004195.1:95896-182908 GCA_023553655.1 Myrmecobius fasciatus
TCTCTCTCTCTCTCTCTCTCTCTCTCTCTCTCTCTCTCTCTCTCTCTCTCTTTCTCTCTCTCTCCTTTCCTCTCTCTTTTCTTCTTTTCCTTCTCCCCCTTTTATCTTTCTTTATTTCTACCTTTCTTCTCCCTTCACCTTCTCCATCACCTTCCTCATCTCCCTCCCCCTTTCACATCCCCCTTTCTCCCTCCCTTTCTCCCTTTCCACTTTTCCTCCTCCTTCCCTCTCTCTCCTTCATCCCTCTTTCTTCTCCCCTCTCTTCTTTCCCTGCCTTTCTCCCTCTCTAAAGGTAAGTGCTATTTGCCTCATAAGAATTATTTCAAGGAGTCTTCCACTCAGCTTGTTTATAAGAAACATTCTACAATTAAAGTTTTATTCCTCTGCCTTAAGCCAAACAAAGCTTCCTGTGGAACAATGAATATCTTCAAGAGTGTACCAGATTAAAGTTTATCAGTGATGAACATGTTGGCATGAATGAATTTATCAGCTCCTTTCTGAGGACTTTGCTGGGAGTGAAAAACACAAGTCTCAGAGATACTTAGGAAGATTTGTATGAACTGATGTAGCCAGAAGAAAGAACCAAAAGAATTAAATACACAATAACTCTAAATTAAAATGACAATGGAGGACATCAAAGTTCAAGCTAAAAGCCAAGACTAAAATAGACTAAAGAGATCTAATGGTAATAATCCATACTTCCTTCCTCTCCATAGACTATACACTGTCAGATGCAATGGTTTATACTTAACTATTTTTTCTTGGTCATAAAAATGTTTTATTGGGAAAAGTTATTGGAAAATAACATCAGGGTAAAAACAAAAGGCATCAATAAAACATTTAGAAAGGATTAAGGGTGTGGAGATGGGGCATAACACATGTTTTATCATGATGATGATTGTTGACAATGATGAGTGATGATGTCATGATGATGAGTGATGATGTTAATGACTGATGATGACTGATTGAAGATAATGATGATCCCTGAGATTTATATAAGCCTTTAAGGTTTGCAAAGCACTTTACTTTTGGTACCTCATTTGGCTAAAGGAACATAAAAGTTATTTAGCCCAACCCATTTATTTTACAAAGAAATTGTCTCAGAAAAGCCAAGGTCAAAAAGAGTGGTGAACTAAAAACAAACTACCCTTTTTATTTCTCCTTTTGTCTGTCTTCAAAAATTTCTCTTCTAAGTTATGGAAATAGGAATCACCTCAAAATTTGAGATGGGTAAAAATAAACTGTTTAATTCTCTTTTCCTTTTCTCTGAACCCAACTAAGCTTCTCTTCTGCAATTTTGACCTCTAATCCTGACCCCCAGGTCTGACCACCATTCTAATATAGATCTCACTCCCTAAATCCTGACTATAATGTATCGGTGTCATTTCTTTATTAGACAATAAACTTCATGAAAAGAGTGATCTTGACAAATAAACTCCATATGCCCACCAATACCCAGCAGAATGCTTTGTCCATAGTAGGCATTTAATATTTGTTAATGCCCAAACGGTCCCTTCCAGCTAACATTCAACAATTTACTAATTCATTAACAACTAATAAGCACTTATTAAAGTGCTCATTATGTGTCAGGCACTGTATTGAGCACAAAAGATACAAGACAAAAGTGAAACTGTCCCTGCTTTCAAGGCGTTTACATTCTATTGTTGGAGAAAACATGAACATGTATGTATAAGCATATATTTAATATATTCAAAATGCATGCAAAGTAATTTAGGGAGTAGAGTCCATAGGAGCTGAGGAATTAGGAAAGGCTTCATGTAGAAAGTGGTTCCCTAGTTCAATTTTGAAGGATGACAGGTATACTAAAAGGAAGAGACAAGAAGGATATTACAGGCACTGAATATAGTCAGTGCAAGAGTTGGGAGACAGTGAAGAATGAATGATAAGTAGGCTAGTACAACTAGCTCTCAGAATTCAAAGGAAGCAACATGTAAGAAGACTCAAAAGGTAGAACTGGAGCAGGTTGTGAAGAGCTGCAAATATTAAAACAGTGATATTTATATTTGCTCTTAGGGATAATAGGGAGCCACTAAAGTGTATTAATTACTAAAGTGGTCAGATCTACATTTAAGAAAAGTAGTTTTCATGGCTGTGTGGAGATGGATAATCTGGGATGGGGAGAAGTCTGAGCCAGGACAACCAACTGAGAGGCTATGGCAAGAGTCTACCAAAGCCTGATACTTACAGAAGAGGGACATTGTGACTTTTCAGCTCAAGCATGTCCACAGGGGCAGAACTCCCAATAAAATTATGGAGGGTTTTGCCCCTCTTTGGAGTAGTAAGACATCAAACCAATAAGTCTTTGGGAAAAGAAACAAAGACTTAGGAAAACAAAAAGAAGTGTTATATACACTTAAAGCAAATATACAAGTGGAGTGACACTGACCCATTGGAGGGTCATTCATTCAGTCCCAGTGTCCAAGAATTCCCAGTGTCAATCTGTAGCTATCATGAACCAGGGGAGGCTCTGTATTCCTTGTAATTCCTCTGTATTCCATATTGATGGGTGCTGAGGATCCTTGGTGTTCTTTGCTTTACTGCATTTATTTTGGAAATTGTTTCAATGTTGTGCTTGCTTCGACTCCATTTCTTAACTGTGGGTTGATTTATTGATTCTGATTTCTAGGACTTTGCCTAATTGCAAGTGTTGTCTTGCTTTGGAATGGACTATAGCCAAATACTTTCACTATTGGATTTCTTAATTTTCTCTCACTTTGAAATATATGTATGAAGTCTTTTTATTTTAAAATAATTTCATTTAAAAGCATGCGTTAGTTCAGGGCAACTTTATCTTTCCCTCTTTGGTTGATGGCTTGGCAAGGGTATGCCTATTTCCTATACACTCCAATTTTTCTGCAGCTCACAAAACCAAGGAGCCCTTTCTTCAGAATGAATTAAAATTAAATGGATATGATTTAATATTTAATAGGGAAAACTGTGGCATAGTAGAAACCAAAGATCACATTCAAATCCCTGATCTCATTGGACAAAGCATCTCACTAGTCTCAGCCTCATTTATTCACCTATAAAGTGAAGGAGTTAAACTAGATAACTATAAATGTCTCTTCTGACTCTAAATCTAGAATTGTATGAACTTTATGAAACTTTATTTTTTGTTAAATTTTATATTTTAAACTGTCTCCCTCCCTCCTTACCCAACCTATACCAGAGAAAGCCATCCCTTAACATTCATATATATGTATATGTGCATATTCATATATATATATGCTATATATTTATATATATATGCATACATAGATAAAACCATCCTAGCTAGAAGCTTTCCCAATAAGATCAGAGTGAAACAAAATGCCCATTATCATCAATATTGTATTAAAAGGGCTAGTAATTGTAATTAAGAGAAGAAAAAAGAAATAGAAGGAATAAAAATAAGGACTATCTCTTTGCCCATTCTAATTTCCTTCAATTCCTTTATCTTCTTTTATTGCTGATTTCTGATCTTACTGGGAAGGCTTCTAGCTTATCCTTATTGCAAATAATGTTTGCTGATGGTTTTAGGCAAATGCTTCTTATTTTAAGGAAAAATCCATTTATAGCTATGTTTTCAAGTGTTTTTAATAGGAATATGTATTGTACTTTGTCAAAAACCTTTATCTTTTCTGTATCTGTTGTTAGAATCATGATTTACGTTACCTCTGTTATTGATATAATTGATTATTAATAGTTTTCTTTATGTTAAACTATGCCTGTAATTCATTTAGCTTTTACTTTAAAAATTTAGAAGCTATAGCATTTGGTGCACATACAGTTAGTATTGATAATACTTCATTATCTATTCTACTTTTTGTCATATTGTAAATACCTTGTTTATTTCATAATTAAATCTATTTTAGCTTCAACTTTGTCTGAGATCATAATTGCCACCCATGATTTTTTTTGGCATCGGCTGAAGTACAACAAATTCAACTCCAGCCCTTAAATTTTAATTTATGTGTATATCTCTATTTAAATGTATTTCTTGTAAACAACATATAGTCAGATTCTGATTTTTAATCCCTTTTTCTATCCATTTTTGTTTCATGGGTGAGTTCATCCCATTCACATTCAGAGTTATAGTTGTATATTCCCTCTATCCTATTTTTCATGTTTGTCTTCTCCCTCTTCTTTTACTCTATCAGTCCTCAGTAACTTCTGACTGTATCCCTAAAATGCACTTCTTCTAAGAGTCTCTCTCTTATCCTCTCCCCTTTCTCTCCTATTTTTTTGATTTGCATATCCTTTTAGAAGTCCCTCCCTTATCCTATCCTCTAGTCCTCATTTCCTTGTAAGTTAAAAAGACTTTTTTTTACCCTTTCTCTCTTTAACTCTTCTAATGAGATTAAAGTTCTAACACTACTAGTGTTCTACTTTCTCCTGCTTTCCACTGTAACAATTCTTCATTCAGGCTTCATTTAAATCAGATAATTATTCCATTTTACTTCTACCTACCCAATTTTATTTTAGGATCATCCTATCAAACTCAATCAATCACAAGCCTATATATATATATATATATATATGCTCTTTCAAGCCATTCTAATAATGATGATATTCTTAAGAATGACGCTAACAGTTTCTCATATAAGAAGTAAACAGTTTGATCTTATTAAATTCCTCATAATTAGTTTTTCATATTTGTGTTCTTATGTTTCTCCTGATTCTTATAAGTCAAATTTCCCATTCAATTCCATTCTTTTCCTCACAGATACCTGAAATTCATTAACTATTTTTTACCATGAATATTTACACTCAACTTTGCTGGGTAAGTTATTGCTGGTCATATGCCCAGCTCCTTTGCTTTTCAGAATATCATATTCCAAATCCTTTGATCTTTTTATGTAGAAGTTGCTAAATTTTGTGTTATTCTGACCATAACCACAATAATATTTAAATTATTTCTTTCTACTTGCTTGTATTATTTCTCTTCTAGACCTGGGAGTTTCAAAACTTAGCCATATTATTCCTGCAAGTTTTCATCTGGGATCTCTTTCATGTAGTGATTACTGAATTTTAAAAAATTTCTGTTTTATCCTCTAATTCTAAAACTTTTAATTTTCCTTATTAATTTCTTTAAAAAACAATGTTTTATTTTCTCCCAATTAAATGTTCTTAGGCTTTTGAAATGGTAACTAATTTGGTATTATTAAAAGTATTGTTGGAAAGATAGATAGTGCAGTGGATAGAATGCCAGGCCTGGAGTCAGGAAGACCTGAATTCAAAATTGGATTCAAACATTTACTAGCTGTGTGACCCTAGGCAAGTCACTTAATCCTGTTTGCCTCAACTGTTTCCTCATCTGTAAAAAGAGCTGAAAAAGGAAATGCCAAATCACCCCAATATTGTCTCTAAGAAAACCCCAAATGAGGTCATGAAGAACTGAATATGACTGAAGTAAATGAAAAACAACAAAAAGCACTGTGATCCCCCTAATGCAATCCAGCTGGAACTAACCTATTACTCAATTGCAGACTCAACTCCTCTGTAGAAATTGTCCAAGATACACACAGCGATGGAAGAGTTCATTGACACTATCTAGTGAGCATGTCACAATTTGGACAATAGGTATTTTAAAACTTATTTTGTTTTTCCATTGTGCATTCTAGTGTGGATTTTACTGGAAACTTGGTAGGGTTCCAGCAATTGATATAGATGTCATCAGTAAAAAGCAGTATTTGGAGAATCTCATTATCAATAGAAAGTCCTTCCCTCATTTGGACCATATCCAGGACATTTTCTTCAACACTGACAAATTTATAGAAACATACATCTTCCATCTCAGTGCCTCATTTCATATAAACTTTTGAAGGATAATTGAAATGTTTCATGTTATTATCTGTTAAGGAATCATATATAACTTTGATATGCACATGAGATATTTTTACAAGTTTCCATAAGCAAATGTTCCATTCATTCATTCATTAATAACTGGTATTACAAATGTTATAATTGTGAGACAAAGCAGGAGGTCATATTTTAAAAGCCATCTTATTCTCCCCTCACCCATATCCAATCTGTTGCCAAGTCCATCTATTTTGCCTTCATAAAATCTCTTATATTTGTCCCCTTCTCTCCTCTGACAGTATCACTACCTAGGTCCAGGTTCTATCACCTTGTGCCGGGACCATTGGAATAGCCTGCTAAGTAATTTTCTTGCTACAAATCTCTTGCCATTCCAATTCACGCTCCACTCAGCTACCATATTAATCTTCCTAAAACACAGATCTTTCCATGTCTCTGCTCTAATAAATACCAGTGGCTCCCTATAGTTTCCAAAATTAAACTGAACATTCTCACTTTCAGATTCAAACCCCTTCACAACCTGATCCATCCATCCTACCTTTCCAGTCTTCTTATACCTTACTTCCCTGCAATGTTCTCTGCAATCTACTGCCACTGTCCTTGCTATGTCTTTCACAAAACATTCAGTCTCCAGATTCTAGGCATCTTCCCTGGTTGTTCCTCATTCCTGGGATATCCTCCTTCTTCTCCAATTCTTGACTTCCCTGGCTTTCTTCAAGGCTCAGTCAAAATCCTGAGAAGCCTTTTCTGATCCCCCTTAAGTTTATTGCTTTCCTTTTATAAATTATCTCTTATATATCCTGTATATATCTTGCTTGTATATTATTGTTTTCATACTGTTTACCTCATTAGATTGTCAGCTTCTTAGTGCAAGGATTTGTCTTTTGTCTTTCTTTGTAACCATATGTTTAGCATAGTCTCTGACAGTGTTTTTTGCCCTTCAGTGTCTGCTTCAGTTTTATATTGAATTGGAGGCAGAGAGGATGTTTAAAAATAAAGAATCTGAAAAGGGACAGTGGGCCAGAGAATAGGGGATGGCTTGTAGTCCCTTCAACTGCTTTTCCTCACTTTCTGGCAGTAAGAGCACTCACCTTTACATACATGCATATATATATATATATATATGTGTGTGTGTGTGTGTGTGTGTGTGTGTGTACACAGTATATACACACATATGTTCATATATATATATCTCCATACATCTATATCCAAACAGAGCAGGGTCACCTTTTTTGCTATGACAAAGGGGAAAAGAAAAATGACTGAAGCATACTCATTATATAATGAAGGGCCATTGCAATCAATAAACTGAATAGAGATCAACTCAGAAGTATAAAAGAAGCTTTCTAGAGTACTACAAATATTTATTAAAGAATTACTATATAGAGAACTGTGGGCTAGGCAGTGATACATATTGTAGAAAAGTCATAGTCCCTGCCATCACAGATTAGTAATGATTTTAAGAGACTAATAAAGATAGCTCTAATGAACAATATTGTATGATAATATGCATTGTAAAGTTATGGAACAAATGAGTTCCATGGGAGGTTAAAGGAATCATAGGATAGTAAAATTGCAGATTTAGAATGGAAAGGAATTTTAGAAATCAACCATTTTATAGAGGGGGACACTGATGTCCATAAAATTAAATATTGTTCAAACCCAGATAAGTAGTGACAAAGGTAAGGTTTGAACCTGATGCCCTGACTGAAATTTAGTTCTCTGTCTGTTAGATTATTACCTAGGGAGAGGCATGGAGATGGGTGTAAGGCTTTGGGGAAAAGAGAGGGTATTTCAACCTTAAAAGAAATTCAATAAACAAAGGGGCCAAAAAGAATATTTCAGGTATATGGAAGCATGAGCAAAAGCCTAGAATTAGGAAAGCACGGGTTGTGTTTGAGTACATAGAGAAGGCTGTTTTAGCTAATATAAATACTAGAGTGTATGAGATAAGGTTGGAAACATAGGGTACCTGATTGGGATGGGATTTGAATTCTGGAAGACAGGTTTGAAGTTGGCTCATCAGGTGTTAGAGTTACTGAAGATTTCTGAGCACTGGAGTGACACGAGATCTTTGTATAAGAAAGGGTTTTCTAGTAATGAAATGAAAAAAAAATGTGTATTGGTGGGCTAGAGAGTAGAGGGATGAAGACCTGATAGATTTTCATGCTAGAGAGGCAGGGGAATAGTGAGGAGGGTTCAAAAACAAAGGATTTTGAAGAAATGTAATTGATAGGTTCTAGCATTTGATTGAATATGAGAAATAAAGAAGGAAGAGTCAAAGCTAACTCCAACATTTCAGACTTGGGAACATGAGTACAGGGATAATGCCATCAACAGAAATAGCAAAGAAGGAAAAATAGATTTATGTAAAACATTTTTAAAAATTTCCTAAAATTATAGATTTAGAGCAGGCGAGGAGTTTACAGGCTTCTGAGAACAACTTGCTCAGTTTTACACAGGAGGAAATGAGAAGCACAGAGATAAAGTAACTTGGTCACACAGCTAGCAAGTGATTGAGATAGGATTTGAATAGGATTTTGGTACATTGAGCTTGAGGTCTTTATGGAATATGCAGATGGAGGTTTGATGTGGAACTGGAGATGCATATCTAGAATACAGTTAAAAAGTCAAGATTATATGAATTTGGGGATCAATGGCATAGAGCTAAGAAACGAAATTATGGTCATGAATGAGATTGCCATGAAAGAGAATGTAGAGAGAAGACTGACCACAGAAGCTTGGAGAAAAATCTCTCCATTAAGGAGTGGTCATTGAAAAACAAGGGCCTGGAAAAGTTGGGAACAAGGGTATAAATAAGTAAAGGCATTCACTTATGAAAGAACAGTGATCTTTTATGACCAGAGAGAAGAAGGGAAGAGAAGATGTTGAAGTCTAGAAAGTAAGAGGATCTGAGAAGAATCAAAAAATAATAAATGAAAATTTTTGTTCTCAAGGACTTTGCAATCATTTGTAACATTTATATAGATAAGTAAATACAAGATAGAGATAAAATAAATGCCAAATAAATAACTTGGAAGTTAGGGGGCAGTTAACAACTGGGGGAATTGAAAGACTAATTGTAGAAAATAGCACTTGAGCTAATTCTTGAAAGGGGCAAAGGTTGTGAGAAAGGAGAGAAATCTGGTCATAGGGATAGCCAGTGCAAACATTTTTGGGGACAGGAGATAGAATGTCATATATAGGGAACAATTAGTAGGCTAATTTGGCTGGAAAGGGGAGAAAATGTGTAACCAGACTGGTTAGAGGGGCTGGAGCTAGACTGAAGGTTTAAATGCCAAACAAAGTAGGTTTTTTATCTCAGAGGCAATAAGGAGCCACTGAAGCTTCTTGAGGACTGGACTAAGCCACCCTGGCTGCCTGCCAGCCAGCTCCCTGGAGAATGCTGAATAGATGTTACTATCATTATTGGAGGATGATGGAAGGAAAATGTCAATGATGAGATACTGTCCTTGCTACACTCAACCACAAACCTTACTTTGTGCTAAATGACTCAGACAAATTGGGAAAGTTCCTCCAGGCATTGCATGAACACCCATCCTGCCAGCCTCAACCGTTTCCAAGTGCTAGCAGTCTTTTGTCCAGCTCCCTTATCATTCAACACATAAGGATGATGAAATAAAGCCAGAATCATTGCATTTAGTTAGGGGGTGGGGGAGCTTCAAGCAGGGCTGACATTCCCCAGAGCTGATTCAGCCTTGCTTTCCCCAATCTGCCTGAGGAGTCACAGGAAATATTTGTTACTTATTTATTTGTACTTATTTATTCCCTTGATATTTTCTTTATGTATGTACATATGTACATATACATATTCTATGTACATATATATATAGATACACACTTGTTTATGTGTTCCTCCTTCCTTCCTCATAGATGAAATCTTCTCTCTCTCTCTCTCTCTCTTTTTTTTTAGCTGAGGCAATTGAGGTTAAGTGCCCAGGGTCACACAGCTAGGGAATGTTAAGTGTCTGAGACCAGATTTGAACTCAGGCCCTCCTGACTTCAGGGCTGGAATTCTATCCACTGTGCCCCCTAGCTGCCCCAGATGAAATCTTCTCAAGAGAAAGGATTGCTTCCTTCTTGGTTCTGGTATCTCCAGCCCCTAGCATAGTTTCTAGCATGTAATAGGCATTTAACAAATAATACTGTGTGATTGATTTCATGAAAATTCACTAATGTCCTCAGGAAACTCAGCCCTCAGTGCCCACCTTTGCAGATAATAGATTAGAGGTAGGAGATATCTTAGAGATCGCCTAGTCCAATTCAACTGGGGAAAACAAAGCAACTTTTCCCATGTCTCTTCATTGACAAAATTGTTTGCTATTAACATATACAAAAGATTAGGAATTTCAAGTGATGACTTCCATAATAACTTAAGAAAAGTAAACCAAGTAAAATTAACAGGTGTGGGAGGACATTTTGCTAAATAGACTAAGTTATGGGAGTTAGATCCTTTAGGATGAAAGAAAATAACTAATAATGAGATAAGTGAGCATTGATGAACCACTTTTTAAATTTTACATTGTTAGAATGTGCTGATCAATGAACCACCACAGCAAACCCTGAACCTTGGGTCTGCTTGGGACAGGGATGAGCTTTACTACCAGAAGACATGAAAGGTGGTGATTTTCTAGCCCCAGTCCCTGAAGCACTGCAGAAGGAAAGAATAGGACATTGTGTTCAAAAGGACACTTATGGAATGATTATAAAAACTGACCTTCTCTTAGTAATTTCTATTTTCTTTATTAGAGAATTTGAATGGAGGGTGAGGGTGCTGGAACAGCAGGATAAGCCTCCAAATGATGATGCAGTTTTCCTTATTTTCCTATTTTGCTCAGGGTCAGCCTTATAATCAATCACAACACAGCATGTTGGAAAGGGAATGTTTATGTTCATTCTCTTTTTGGTCAAATTCAGCCTAATCTTGCCAAACTTGTGCAGTTTCTTTCCATCCTTTTAGCAAGGGAATTGTACAGTGGATTAAACACACATAAATATTTTTCCATCATAAATTCCAGCTATGTATTTGGATGCATATGCATTTTGTGTGCATGTATATGTAAATGTGCTTGTTCAAGTGCACAGAGATGTATATGTAAATTATGTGCATGCATATGCATATGGACATGCATGTGTTTGTATATGTATATTGATATAGGTGTACATGTGTATGTTTATATGTGTATTCATGTGTATGTTTATGTGTTCACATGCGTACACGTGTTTTATTGTGTGTGTGTGTAGTTTATTGGGTATTTGTAGTTTATATATGTATATGGGTATGCACATTTATATATAAATATATATGCATGTGCATACTTATGCATGTGGGCATGTATATATTTATATATGTATGTAGGTACATGCTTATATGTGTATATATGTATTGCATGTGGGCACCTATATAATATTTATATGTATATATTGTGTGTGGGTATAGATGTATTGATATATGATGTTATTGCATATAAATAAAGACAACTAGAAGCAACATGGCAAAGTGGATAAAAAAGTGAACTTGGATTCATGATGACATAGGATGGAATCTCATCTTAGACTTTTACTTCATCTCCTTGGAGTTCAGTTCCTTCATCTCTAAGATTAAGGTCTGGGATTTGAAAGTCTCTAAGATTCCTTTCATTATTAAAAGTCAGTGAATCTCCTTCTCAGATCTTCCTAGAGAAGTTTTTTCAGGGACTCTAATTTGCCCTCAGTTGGACTGTACTTTGTATTAAACTTACCTATGTCAAATCCCCAGTAGAATATAGAAAACTCCTTAAGGCCAGGAAGCATGTTGTGGTTGTTCTCACATTGTCCAGCACCTAAAATAGTGACTTGCACCTAGGGAAAAACCTATAAGCATTTGCTGAATTTGAATGTAGGGATCTATACAACTTAAACCCAAAAAGAGTCGGGGAAGATAATGGCATATCCCTCAGCTTTGACTGTTGAACCATCTTCCCTCATTACTCATATACTATATGCTTATTTAGATGTTCCTAATCCTACCCCATCCCCTTTGGAAGAAATTTTTCTTAGAAGTTTTTCTAGCATCTTACATCATTAGTAATTTGTCTCTTTCCTCATACTATTGGACTGCAAGGTCTCGAGATCATTTGATATTCTATCTTTGTATGTCCTAACACTTAGCATAATACCTTGCCCATAGTTTGAATTAAGAAATTTTCATCTCTTTTGTGTTACAGATCTGTGGTAGCAGATAGCATCAGAATCGGAGTATTTCATTTATTTATTTTAATTTTTTTAATTAAAACTTTTTATTTGCAAAACGTATGTATAGGTAATTCTTCAACATTAACCCTTACAAAGCTTTCTGTTACAAATTTTCCCCCCAACTCCCCACCCCTCCCCTAGATGGCAGGAAGTCCACTACATGTTAATTATGTTAAAATACTTGACAAATGGAATATATGTATACTTATTTCCACACATTATTTTTGTGCAGGAGAAATCGTATCTACAAGAAAGAAATATCAGATAAAGGAAATACAATGTAAGCAAACATCAATAGAGAGCATGAAAATGTTACGTTGTGGTCCACATTTCACATCCCTCGCTCTGGGTGTATATGACTTTCTTCAGTGAACAATTGGAACTAGTTTGAAACATTTCATTGTTGAAGAGAGCCATGTCCATCAGAATTGATCATCATATATATTGTTGTTGCCGTGAATAACGATCTCCTGGTTCAGCTCACCTCACTCAGCATCAGTCCATGCAAGTCTCTCCAGGCCTCTCTGAAATCGTCCTGCTGGTCGTTTCTTACAGAATAATAATATTCCATAACATTCATATACCATAATTTATTCAGCCACTCTCCAATTGATGGGCATCCTTTCAGTTTCCAGTTTCTAGCCACTACAAAAAGAGCTGCCACAAACATTCTTGCACATGTGGGGCCCTTTCCTTCTCTTATGATTTCTTTGGGATATAAGCCCAATAGAAACACTGCTGGGCCGAAGGGTATGCATAGTTTGATAACTTTTTGAGCATAGTTCCAAATTGCTCTCCAGAATGGCTGGATCCATTCACAGTTCCACCAACAATGTATTAGTGTCCCAGTTTTCCCACATTCCCTCCAACATTCGTCATTATCTTTTCCTGTCATTTTAGCCAATCTGACAGGTGTGTAGTGGTACCTCAGGGTTGTCTTAATTTGCATTTCTCTGATCAATAGTGATTTGGAGCACCTTTTCATATGACTATAGATAGTTTTAATTTCATCATCTGAAAATTGCCTGTTCATATTCTTTGACCATTTATCAATTGGAGAATGGCTTGAATTCTTATAAATATGAGACAATTCTCTATATATCTTAGAGATGAGACCTTTATCAGAACCCTTAAATGTAAAGATGATTTCCCAATTTGATGCTTCCCTCCTAATTTTGTCTACATTAGTTTAGTTTGTACATAAAATTTTTAAATTAATATAACCAAAATTATCTATCTGGTGTTCAATTAAGAGTTCCAGATCTTCTTTGGACATAAATTTATTCCATCTCCACAGGTCTGAGAGATAAACTATATTATGTTCCTCTAACTTGTTTACAAAATCACTCTTTATATCTAGATCATGAACCCATTTAGATCTTATCTTGGTATGCGGTGTTAGGTGTGGGTCCAGCCTTAATTTCTTCCACACTAGTTTCCAATTTTCCCAGCAGTTTTTGCCGAATAGTGAGTACTTATTCATCAGAGTATTTTTGTAAGGAGAATAGGGAATGTTGGTGTAGGGGAAATAGAACAGGGAAAAAATACTTATTCAGTGTCAAGTATAGTTTGAACCCAAAGGAAGAGGAATAAATTGGACGTATTCTGGTGGTCCTTTCTTAATGTGCTGTCTTTCTCAGTAAAATTTCTCTCTCAGAAAAAATTCACAATTAAAAATTAGAGGAAGAGTATTGTTGAACACTTGAAATATACTGGCTTGAAAATTCAGAGAAGTTCTGAGGAACTCAACACTTACCAAATTATGTCTGACAGTGTTTGAAAGGGGATGTGAAAGGCAAATGACATTAGAAACAGGGACATTAGAAAGCAAAGGACCAATTGCCCCATAGTAGAAGTCAATGAGCAAAACCTCCACAATTTCACATTCTTTTCATATATATATCCCTATAAGTATATAACAAGGGAGGGATAGTTAAATAAGTAGTATTAGGAAAAGAAGTTCCAAAGCCATTCCTTCTTAGGAATGGTATTAAAGAGGAAGCGTCTTTCACCAAGAACATCAAGACTGGACATTTAAAAAAAAAGTTGGAGGCGGGGAGGAAAAAAGCATATTGATCTTCAGAAACTCATGACTTCATCAAGCTGAAGAGTTGTAGCACAGGGGCGCTGGATCCCTGTTTTGCTGGACTGGGGTGGAGTGGGTCAGGGCAGAGAATAGTCCATCTTCCCAACAAAGAGGGACTAGTCAGAAAGCCCTAGTCAATAAATACAATCAGAAATTCACAGGTCCTCACAAAGGCCCTCGGCACCTATAGATAAGTGGCTAATATTTTAATGTCCAGTTCCTGTGGAGGTACCCCAGTCTAGCAAATCAGTTTTAGCTAAGATGATCAGGTAATTTTTTGGGGGGAAAACATGGGTATATTCCAGTTATAGAGATTTTTGGGGGGGATGAATGATGGGGAAAAGGATTTTATCTCATATATATCATTATTGACAATTAAAAACCCTCTGGTGCAATGCATTTAAAAAAAAACTTGTAATCAAAGAAATCATATATTTGAAACATAAAATGTTTCAGCTTCCATAATTCTTTATTAAATATTTGACAAGTTGCATCATTTCATTACAACAACTTCATTGTGTCACATTGATCTTTTTTGCTGTCAGGAAAACAAACAATCTACATTTCCCTTCAATTCTCTTAAGAAAATAAATGGAAAAAATGGTTTTGTTCTTGAACAAAACTTTCCCTATTGTGTATCAAATTCAACTGTATTTTAAAGCTATTCTGATTGTGAAAATGAGCATTCTTTACAAGTTGCTTTTTTAAAAACAAACAAAAAAAATCAAGGTAGTTTAGCATTTACCACTGTATCAAATATTAGCCTCATATTAGATTTTTTTTCTTTTAACAATAAAAAGTTATGAAATGGGATTTCATCTGGAATGTTTGAAACTCTTTTCAGCAGTCACTGTTCATTCATGTTTAATCCAAATTCCTTGTTTCACAAAGGATAGGGAATCAGTGTCATTGTCTTAAGGTTTATTCAGGCTTAAAGTTTAGAATTTACAGGGCTGGGCTTGGAAAGAAATGTAGAGACCAAACTCTCACTCCTTTTTGAAACTAGATTACTCAAAGGAGATGTTAAAAAATGCTATATAAATATATACATATATATTTAGGCAGCATATGTACTATATATATATATGTATATAAATATTACATCCATAGTAATAAAGGGGAGATGAAAATCTGATGAAGTTAACATGAAGGAAAATATGACATCCTAAGTAAAAATTATTCTGACTAAAAGGCGCAAAATGGCTTATAAGAATAAAAATGTATGCTAATACAAGGCTATGATTGGTGATGGTGGCTTAGTAACACTGATGTAAAGTAGAGAATGCAGTACTACAGGTCTGCATACAACATAACACATGGTTAAATTCAAGTTGTTATTTCAAACCAAAGTTAAAAAAAAATCCCCATGCATTTTAAACATGCATTACTTTGAGTGAAACATCTTTAGTAAAGATGTTCAATTAGGTTTTCTTGCAGAATTTCATACAGAAATGTCTTTTCCCCCCCTATAAAATGTTACACAAGCTCATCTTGTAATTCTACAGCATTTTTCTCTTACATTGAAAACACTCAGGGCTGTTTGTGTGTGTGTGTACTTGTGTGCATGTGTATGTGTATGCACACGTAAGTTAAGGCTTATATATAAATTTTTTTAAAAAGTGGTCCAAAGTATATCACATTATTCTTCCTATTTTAAAATCTAAACTACAAAGGAATTGAAAAGGGTTGTTTTTACTTCTTTTTGTTTAAACACCTCAGGCCTGAAGTTGGCAGTTTTGACACAACTTCCATGTCAGGATACACACCTATACATGACAGAGGTAGTGTATTTTGCCTGGGGTGAGTGAGGGAGGGGTACTAGGCAGTTACTCTGTACTGCAGCATCCTCTACTGGCTTGTCAGAAAATGGAAGATAGCATCCCACATAGGTTCCCATCAGGGTGTGGGGTTAGGAGAGGGAAGAGAGTGTGAGAGTAGGAAAGGGAAAGAGCTATCTGCAAGGTAAGTGATGAACTTATAACTGGCTAATCTTATGGCTAATAGAACAAAAAAAATCATGTTTTTAATTTAATTTTGAACTTCAGTGGTAAGCTATATAAGAATTTTTGGAAAATGCTAATTTCAACTTTAAATATTCTTCTAGTACGGGTCAAAACTTGGAGTTACTGTAGGTGACTTATAACTTATATAATGACCTGACTCTCCAGTCTGGCATTTTGGATCTGGAAACACCAAAGAGCAGCAGTACAAGTGAGAGAAACCACAATGAAGGATGTAAGATATGGACAATGGCTTGGACATTTTACTCAACTCTTGCTACAATCTACCCTGATGTCCTAAAATATGAGGAATCATGTCTGCTTACATTAGTGATCATTTGACCACTTAGAGGAAAATTTCAGTTGCCAACTAATAATAAATGTCCTTTAAAAATAAATTAAATGAAGACTTCACTGCTGAGACTTGTAAGAGAAGAAGGGTGAAACTAGCTACAGATAATAAAAATGAATCAGAACATAGAGTTTAAAGTGGAAAAAAAAGAAAAGAAAAAGGCACTGAAATTGAATACAACTTGAAATGGAACAAAAATTTTATAATCTCTCTAATTCAAGAAACTTCATCACATTCTTAAACTGACACTTCTAAGTTGATTCAAGGGAGAAGGAAATTCCAATCTCAATCAAGCCTATAGGAATCAGGAATGGGAATACCAAAACGATTTTATGGGACAATCAAGGTAACTTATACTAAAGAAGCTCAAACAATCAGTATGTATTTGGAATAAATTCCTTAACCTGCAACACCTTCTGAAAGTTTGTCTCTTCATGACCTATGTCTTTTGTACAAAGTTTGAGGAACTTGGAATTAAATGTTGTCTTCTCTGGTTTGGGGGAAAAGAGTAATTGTAAAGACCATGGACTGCTGAGCAAAGTTGCTGCTAAGGACAATCTGTGAATAGGAAACACAGCATTTCTTTACAGATAATGTCATGGAAACAGTGGACTTGAATGCACAGAATTTTGACTAAGGAATCTACTTTTCATGCAACAAATTCTCTTCAATGTTTTTTGAGATTACATCCTGAAGATTACAAGGAGAGGATTAAGAAAAACAGAATATGAGACTTATAGAGAACTGAAACATGGTAGCCTTTGGATTCAGAGAAACTGGTTTGATAAGAGTCATTCTACATTAATAAAAATATGTTATTATTAGAAAGAGCTAAACAATTTTTCTTTTATCCAATTATTGTTTTTTAGAGATTTGTTGTAGTATATATCAATTTTGGGGGGGGAATTCTTATTCTTAATTTACCTCTTAGAGACTCACAAATTATCTCACCATAATAAAATTGTTTTTCTTCTCCTAATACTTTTGTTTATTTTGTATCTGGTGGTTATCTACCCTTTTAAAAAGCACTCATGGTTAAACAATAACAAAAGAAATCCAGGTTCTTGGAAAAGGTTGATTATGCAGCACCGTTGTTGTGTAATAGCTCTCAAAAAGTAACCAATGCACAATTCAGCCTTTGAATTGAGTCTTTAAAATAACATTAATTTTGAAATGTCAGTTACACAAAGGGATTTTCACCAACTTAGTGAGATATTAGACAGATCTACTATCAAAAAAAAAATCACATTTCTCACCAATTGGCTAAAAAAGCCACCGATTATTTGTGAATTACTCGGAATGTTTTTTTTTAATTTTAATTTTTATCTTCTTAGACAAAAACCAATGTAGAAAAAGGATGCTTTTCTGCTATAGGAATTCCTGGGAATTGTAGCCCTCTGACTAGCTAGATTGCTTTCTTTTCTCAAGCTTTGCAGAGCTCAGAGAGATGACATTTTCTGAGTGTCATGATGTTGCTGTATAAGGGGTTCTATTATCTCTGTTTTGCTCTCGATAAATACTAAATCCATGACCCCATACATTTCTGTTCCATTCTCGGCTGGCAAGAGGTTAACTGAAAGGGCAAGTCCTGGAGGTAGGGTGGAGGGGAATAGAAAATAAGGGTTAAAATTACTTCACTAGTACAGAAGGGGCCACATTTAGTTCTGTGAGTATAGCAGAATTCTCTCAAGAACAAGAGGAACTGCTCAGCTCCAGGAGCAAAGATTTAAAAAGCTGAAGGTAATCAAATGACCTCAACAAATAAATACCCTCCAGCCTATTCTACTACTAGATTAACAATTTAAGTGGATCAAATACCAATCTTCTCTTTTACCTTTAATCTATCACACAATAGATACAACTCAGGCATTATATAGTTTCTAAGCATGCAACATGTCATAGGTAACAAAACTTGGTTAGATAAAGTGTATATTAAATAAATTTTTGTGATTGTATAAAAAAATCACAAACAATTGGTGAGAAGAGGACTGCAGGCTCAGTTTTACATCTGGGTTTTTATACAAAAGCAGCCGCCAAATTCACAATTGATAGACATGTGCAATGAGAAGGAGTCATCACATTAAAATGCTTATGATTAAAAATTAAAAAAAAAACCAACAACAACCAGATATGAATTCCATGGAGTACATAAAGTGCCTTCAGAATTGGTGCAGTCAGAACAGAAGTGGTTATTTAGCGACATTAGCAAATGCATACAAATAGGAGACAAAACAGATCTGGTTTCCACAATTTCAAATCGAGAGCAGCGCCAGGTTTCATTCAAAATGTCTCCATC
Organism: Myrmecobius fasciatus; assembly: GCA_023553655.1. NCBI lineage: Eukaryota > Metazoa > Chordata > Mammalia > Dasyuromorphia > Myrmecobiidae > Myrmecobius > Myrmecobius fasciatus. The sequence continues at coordinate 114,706 of JAJPUD010004195.1, forward strand.
ACAAAGAACAGTAAAGAGGAAAGATCATAAAAGCATCACTGTACAGCAGGAAGGAGGCAGGGGGAAGTAGGTTCTTTTACAAGAAATGCTAGTCTCACCCTGACTCAAAGTGGATTCTATTACTTGGAATAGCTACCAAGGAGCAATGCTGTGATTCCTTTTAAATCAACACAAAATTTTTCATGCTAGGTCATGATTCTTTCTTGTCTTGCAGTTATGATGCTAAATTTATACAAAAATGTAATCTCCAGTCAGTGCTTAGCTTCTCTGGGTATAGAAAGATATCATTATGCTCGATGACTTTTTTGAAATTTTCTAAATGTCTTTGGGGAGCATTTCTGCACAAATATTAGGTCTCTATTTTGAATACAGTGCGGCAAGGGGAAATGCAATACACTTAAAAAATTAAAATGTCACTAAGTCTGATAGGAAATTCAGATACAAAAAAATGCTCATTTTTCCAAGTATATAATATCTTTAATTGTAATGAAATAAAATCTGAAAATAGGTCTAAATCATTTTTAAAAGTAAACATGAGTTGTAATACTATACCTGTAGAGTGATTAATTCCATTCATTGTCATTAGAAAGTATGTAAAATATTTATTAAGGGCTTTGCCTACAGAGGCCCAACATAAATAGGACAAGTCCTCCTGAAATGTAATTAGTGTACACATCAACCAGTTGATAATTTGTGGTGGAAAATGCAGAAATACTATCCTTGGGCTAGAATTCCAACTTCTGCCCTTAGGCAACTGCATTGTCGAAGAGTTTGCTCCAAAAACCAACTTTGTGCAACTGTTCTGCCATTGTGGCTTATGTGTCCATTAGGCAAACGCAAAGGGGCAAGAACTTGCTTGATGAACAACAACCAAAAAGTAGCAGCTGCCTAATCCACCCCTTCAAATCCTTGAGCATTTTCAACGGCCATGAGAAGTTTCTCTCTTAAATCTTCAAAAGTTTCATATGGAGGTAAGTCAAGGCGATTAAAGCTGAAAAGGCAACAACAAAAACATGGGTAAAAATGGTAACCAATCATCCTGATCTGGAGATCCCTGACTCACACCTCTCATTCTTACTTTTGTTAAAGGACAAAATCACCTAGGAAAGGACAATGGCTAGAGGGATGACTTCCCCTTCCCCATACATCAGACTGGAAGATCTTTGAAAGAAATGGCTATTTTTGAATTTTCTTTGTTTTTCTTTGTTTTTTAGGCATAGTGCTTGCCTTCCTGCCAGTTGAGATTTTCCTTTTTCTTTTTGTTCACAGCTACCTCACAGTAGAGAAACCGTACTGCTCTTCAATTCTCCAACAAAGTCAATTGTGTATAGAAAGATTCACCATTGGCAAATGTGTAACTTAAAGTCATAAAGTTTAAGTTAAAGAAAAAAGAGAAAGTTTTAGAGCATAGAAGTGAGGGAAAAAATGGGGAGGGGGAGAGAGAGAGAGAGAGCGAGAGAGAGAGAGAGCGAGAGAGAGAGAGAGAGAGAGAGAGAGAGAGAGAGAGAGAGAGAGCGAGAGAGAGAGAGAGAGAGAGAGAGAGAGAGAGAGAGAGAGAGAGAGAGAGAGAGAGCGAGAGAGAGAGAGAGAGAGAGAGAGAGAGAGAGAGAGAGAGAGAGAGAGAGAAGCTCTCTTTTGGAAGCAACAGGAGACAACAATAGAAAAGGAAAGCAAGTAAATAAATTCTTAGGGACCATTAGGAATGAGGTTCATCAGGAAATCAGTCAGGCTTTAAAAACCCAGAGTTTCATATTAGTGGGAACCTTGTAATTCAAATTAAAGAACCTCATAATTCAATGGGCCCTCACAAAAGCTATTCAGTCTAATCACTGGTTCTCAAAATGTCGTGGGGATACCCTTTGCAGTCCTGAGACCCTTTTAGGGGGCTTGAAAGTTCAAAACTATTTTCATAACAATACTAAGATATTTACATTTCTAGTAAGGCAAATGTTGATAGCTATAACCCACATAAACAAAAGCTTATTGGAGGGAATTCTCAATTTTTAAGAGTATAATGGGATCTTGAGTAAAAAGCTTGAAACCATTTACTCACCTATAAGTAAGAAAGGATCCCTTTTAATAGTGACTATAATATTTCTATAGCATTTTAGGTTTCTAAAGCACTTAAAATATTTGATCTCATAACAGGAAAGTAGGTAGATGCCATTATCATCTCCATTTTATAGATGAGTAAATTGGCTGTCACTTGCCTAGATTTACACAGCTAGTTAATATTCAAGGCAGAATTTGAACTCAGGTCTTCTTGATATCCTACATTCAATCCAATCTAGCTGCCTTCTACAATATATTTAATAACAGATTATCATGTCTTTCCTTAAAGTAAACACTTCTTAAGGTAATGGATGGATTTAATTATTAAGAAGCATGTCTTTTCATCAAATTTGATTTTTTCTCCTTGTAACTTCAAATCAATGACATAGGCCTAAGCAGGGAAAACCTAATTATCATCCATGTGGTAGTCCTTCAAATACTTGAACATAGGTATCATATTCATTCCAGTTCTTTCCTTTTTCAGGTTAACACTATCAATTGTCATCAGGTATGAACTCAAGCCTTCCATGATCCTGTCTCCCTTCCTCTGGATACTACAACTTTTCTTCCTAAAATGTATCATCAAGAACAGAACCTAATATACTAGATGTACTCAGATATAAGCTGAATAGAGCAAAACTATCACCTTCCTAGTTTTGGACATCATGCCTTGGTCTAAGATTGTATTAGCATTTTTGTCTGCCATATCATACTGTTGACCTACATTGAGCATCAGTGCACTAATAAACCTTTTAATTTAGACCCAAAGCCATCTACACATGCTTCTCATGCCTTTATGAAGATGATTTTTGAACTGAACTATATTATAATAGCTACATTTCCACCTTTTAAATTTCATCCAGTTAGATTTGGCCCAAATGTCTTGCCCATCATGACCTTTTTGAATCCTTACTCTGTTGTATAGTATATTAAGAATTCCTTCTAACTTTTTGTCATTTGTAAATCTGATAAATGTGGCACCTATGTCTTTGACCAGGTTACTGGTAAAATGATTAAATAACATTAGATCAAGTAGTGATTCCTAGAGCATGAACCCTATAGATTTTCACTTCCTATTTTCCTAATAATGTTGTCAGCGAAACTTTCTTCTCCTCCAGCCCTCACTCCCACCATCCCGCCATATTTCTCTTCTTTGAACTCTTGGAATACTCATGAAGCCATGGGAGCCCTCATTAGAGGCTTGTTGTAGTGGAGGAGTCACTCAGTTTCATTATTCTAAAGATCAGAGAGATAAGGGAAGGCAAAGTCCCTTGTCTAGTTAGGGAAAAAATGTATTCCTGACATATTTTCCTATAAAATATTGTTATAAATGATGGCTAGGTATTATAACAACATTGCTGAAGGATGACTAGATGATATCTATGTTCCCTTCAGGTTTTAAATTTTTAATGCTATGGATAAATAGGCTTTTGTGAGGTAGTATGAGAGCCTGAAACACCATTTATAGCATTGGCATTCAATGCAGCTTTACCCAGAAACAAGTAACTGTGTTTCAAATGAACTTTTGGATTATTGTTTTCCAAATTAGGATTTAAATCACTATTTTCTAAACTGGTTGAGGGACTATGTGAGGCACAGAAAATATTTCTCTTGTTTTGTGATTTTAACATTCTCTGTCTTATACTTAAAAACATTAATTGGGGGAGACAGCTATAAAAATAGAGGCAACTAGGTGACAGTGGAGAGAGCACTAGGCCTAGAGCCAAATTTCAGCTTCCTGAATGTAAATCTGGCCTGCGACACTTATTAGCTGTGTGACCCTAGGCAAGTTATTTAACCTTGTTTGCCAATTTCCTCATCTCTAAAATGATCTAGAGAAGAAAATGGCAAACTATTCTGGTATCTTTGCCCAGAAAATCCCAAATGACTCACAAAGAGTTGGACATGACTGAAAAACAATTAAACAAAAGATATAAAAACAAGATCTGAGAAAGAGCAGAATATTCACTACCTGATATTAGAGATAGTGACAATTGTTTTCCCCCTTAGAATCTGCCTATATTGGCTATCTGTCTAGCAGTTTTTGGAGGCAAATATAAATTACATGCAAATAATATTCTGATATGTCTGTATCACCCTTCAATTATACTAATTGAATTATACTAACTTATCCTAGGAACAATCTTAATGCAAAAAAGGAAACAAAAGGTTAGACATCTTATCAAATCTTAAAGTTTTATAGCCTTTATAATTCAAACACAAACAAAAAAATGTGAATAGTAGTTGAAGGTGAGAGATATTTCTTAGAATTTGAAATATCCAAAATTAGGTAAACAGATGATGCTTTAATAGCTTCCTGAATGTCATTTGCTTAAGGCATGAGAGGATTTACTAAAGCTTCTCTTACCCTGTAGTGATAGTTCTAGACAGTTTTATTGCATTGCAAATCATTCTGTCTAGAGTGAATTTTTAAATTTTTTTTTATTAAAGCTTTTTATTTTCAAAACATATGCATGGATAATTCTTCAACATTAACCCTTGCAAAACCTTGTGTTCCAATGTTTCCCCTTTCCTCCACTCCCTCCCCTAGATGGAAAGTAGTCCAATATATGTTAAATATGGTAGAAACATATGTTAAATCCAATATATGTATACATGTTATACAATTATCTTGCTGCACAAGAAAAATCAAATGAAACTGGAAAAAAATGTGAAAGAAAACAAAATGCAAGCAACAACAACAAAATGAGTGAAAATGCTATGTTGTGAACCACACTCAGTTCCCAGTCTTCTCTCTGGGTGTGGATGGCTCTCTTCATCACAAGATCATTGGAATTGGTCTGAATCATCTCATTGTTGAAGAGAGCCATATCCATCAGAGTTGATCATCATATAGTCTTGTTATTGCCGTGTATAATGATCTCCTGGTTCTGCTGATTTCCCTCAGCATCAGTTCATGCAAGTCTCTCCAGGCCTCTCTGAAATCATCCTGCTGGTCATTTCTTACAGAATATTCTATAACATTCATATACCATAGTTTATTCAGCCATTCTCCAATTGATGGGCTTCCATTCAGTTTCCAGTGGCTTGACACTAAAAAGGGCTGCCACAAACATTTTTGCACATTTGGTTCCTTTTCCCTCCTTTGGGATATAAGCGCAATAGAAACACTGCTGGGTCAAAGGGTATGTATAGTTTGATAGCCCTTTGGGCATAGTTCCAAATTGCTCTCCAGAATGGTTGGATCAGTTCACAACTCCACCAACAATGTATTAGTGTCCTAGTTTTCCCACATCCCCTCCAACATTTGTCATTATCTTTTCCTGTCATCTTAGTCAAACTGACAAGTGTGTAGTGATATCTGAGTTGTTTTAATTTGCATTTCTCTGATCAATAATGATTTAAAGCACCTTTTCATATGACTAGAAATGGTTTCAATTTCTTCTTGTCTGTTCATATCCTTTGAGCATTTGTCAATTGGGGAATGGCTTGAATTCTTATAAATTTGAGTCAATTCTCTATGTAATTTAGAAATGAGGGCTTTACCAAAACCTTTGAGTGTAAAAATGCTTTCCCATTTTAATGTTTCCTTTCTAATCTTGTCTGCTTTACTTCTGTTTGTACAAAACCTTTTTAACTTAATATAATCAGAATTATCTATTTTGTGATTGATAGGATCTCCAGTTTTCCTTTGGTCACAAATTCTTTCTTTCTCCACAGACTTGAGAGGTAAACTATCTTGTGTTCTTCTAATTTGCTTATAATATCACTCTTTATATCTAGATCCTAAACCCATTTTGACCTTATCTTAGTATATGGTGTTACATATGGGTCAGTGCCTAGTTTCTGTCATACTAGTTTCCAATTTTCTAAGCAGTTTTTATCAAATAGTGAGTTCTTATCCCAAAAGTTATGGTCTTTGGGTTTGTTAAATAGTAGATTACTATAATCATTGACTATTTTGTCCTATGTACCTAACCTATTCCACTGATTGACTATAGAGTGAATTCTTTAATACAAACTTTTCATAAGAAGCCATACTAGAATTTCTCAACTGTTTTTTTAAGTGTGTATGTGTACACAAGTAACTGTTTCAAATTAACTTTTGGAGCCCAGCCAACTCAGAAACCCAGCCAGCTCTGGGTATACCACACATACATACATACATACATACACACATACATATACATGTATCTGTATTAGTATAGTATATTGAGTTGAAGTCATATATCAAGTTGACATATATCTGTCTTTTCAAATTAGGTCTCTCTATGTGCTAGGCAATGAGCTGAATGTTAATCATACAATGAAAGGTAAAAACAGTCAAATTCCTCAAACAGTTCACAATCTAATTTTTAATACTGATCATGTTACCAGAGAGGAACATGAAGGCTGCTACAATTTTATCAGACCATCAGAAAATGGGAGGGGGTGAATTGGTTTCTGGACCTCATGGAGATAGCCAAGTGTTTCCATGAGAGAGTAGGCAAATAGCTTCATCAATGTGTGTCATGTCACAAATTGGATGTTACTTACATAGCGCAATTATGAAAAACTATATCAAAGCCAACTCTTGAAAATGAGAAATATATGTCATACAAGATGTTTGGCAAGCTTAAGACAGCAAAAAATTATCTTTTATTACTATCTTTATCTTCAAAGTCTAATAGAGTTTTAAAAACTTTTAGATAAATTCATGAGAAACAGATCCATAATGAAAACCAGGAAAAAAAATATAGTGCTTTATGGGCACATCTCTAAATACCAATATTAACAATAGCAAATAAGCCCTTCCCTACCACTGGCAAAGACAGAATTCTGCATTGGATGAAACAAATATGGCACATTTTTATATTCTTATTTTCAGTGAATAATAAGCTCAGTTAATATAGTTTTCATTAATAGCTTGAAACAGCCATCTGGAAATTTTTTTTACTAGAGTATTTGGAGAATCATACAAAATAGTAACATAGAATGCTATCTAGAATTGTTCTAATTAATTAAACTGAATAACTCTTTTCAATAATAATTCTTACTTCCAACGAGACACACAGGAAATATATGCAGTTCTATCTATTTGTCTTAACCATCAACTATGAGACAATTTTTAAAAGTATTAAATTATATTCAGATTTTCTAATATGAAATTAGAGGATTTTGTTTTTAAATGCTCATGGAATCATCCTCTGTCTTCAAAAAGGCAAATAATAACATTTTTGAACGCTGGAGATTTAACAAAAGTGACTAGGAATTAGAATAAAAAGTGCATTGAAGAATAAAATGGCTCCATTTCCTTTTGTCACTCAAGTTGAATGAAATATGCTGACAGCAGATCAGATTTTTTTTTCTTTGAGGGTTGACAATTTTGAGCATTATTGGTAAAAAGGTAAGGAAAATCAGCTTTAAACAGTCGGTTTTTATCTTGGCACTATTGCAATCAAGTACTTAATGAACTTTAAAAATTTTATTTTATTTTTGGTCATCATTCTGTGCAAATATGCATGGTCTGGGTCCAGATTAAAGGCAAAATTGGCTAATTCATCCTTGTGGGAAAAAAAAAGAGTCAGATTCATTTGTAACCCCCAAACAATTCCTCATTTTAAGTGATTTATACCTGGCTTTAGTTTATGCGGTTAGTTTTACTTATTCCTAGATTTGGAACTAGAAGGTACCTTAGAGATCATAATCTAGGACCCCAAGTAATTAAATGACTTGTCCAAACTCACACAAATAGTAAGTCGTAGAGTCAGCATTCTAATTCAAGTCTGATGACTCTCAAGCTCATTATTTTTTCTTTGCCTTAGCAAATTTATTCCCAAGGGAATAAGATGAGCTGGGTCAGCTGGGTTATTGCCTGACTAGGGTGAAATGGGGTATGTATACTTTGACTTTGCTATTTTTATGGAAGCTAGGATGTAGGTCACCTAGATAGACTGATTTCTGTTAAATACTGACACAATGGCCAAAGGTACTTTCAGAATTGGAAAAAAAAGTGAGATACTCAAGGTTATAAAAAGTGAGGACTTTATATAAACTTAGTCACATTAATCCTAATTGTCTCTTTATACTGTGGCTATTACTGCAATAAAGCTGCATTTGAGTCATGACTTTTAGGGACTAATTAAGATCTCTAATGTAAATGTCATTCCTATAGACTAAGGGCCAAGAATCAGTTCCAGTCACTAGTGCTCCACATTGTCTGGACAGGAGGCTTTCAGGATTTGAAGGACAAGGAATTCACTAGAGAGACAAAATTCTCTTCTTTGAAAGAGTGAGAGGACTTACATGGACACCTCACTCATTGCAACTCTAATATAGTGATGTCATTTTGGTCCTCTTCAAGAATTCTTTCTCACCTTCATCTCTCCAGTTGGACTAATACCATTCTTCCCCATATAAATATCCAGGACTTCATGCCCACTTGCAATTACTTCCATAGTGAATCTCCTTAAGACCTAAATCCTTCTACACTATTCACATATACTTCCTCTTAAATCTTTTGACACCATCTTATCATGGCTGGACTTCTTCCTGCAAAATAGACCTCAACAAGCTGGGGAAAACCCAACATTCTACAGAGAATAATGAGGATACCACCCAAGACTCTAGCCCTTGCCCTCCAGAATTACTATGCTCAAAATATTCAGGATAAGCTCAGAGATTCCCTATTTCCTCCAGAGCTTCCAAAGTCAAAAATTGCCTCTGTGAACAAATGATCAGTTTCTTTCCACTAACTTCAATTCCTCTTCAGGAGCACCAGTAATAGCTACCTCATGGGAACCACCCCTGCCCCTTCAATTTTTAGAATATTTTTAGAACAGGTTGAATTCCAGTGAGTGAGTTTCTTCTAAGGAACTTAAGGATGATGGTGGGGTTGGGGAAAGGGTAAGGAAGGGACTTTGTCCCACTTTCTCACCTGCTTGCCCAACTCCTGTCATCCCAACTGAGAAGCAAACAATGAATACTGTAGCCTTCTAAAGCAAGGTTTGATTTCTTTTAAAAATATTAGATCATCTTTATCTTTTCTTTCCAATTCACTTTATCCAATTAAAAAGATTCTTCTTTTGTTATATTTTATTTTGATATCACCTTTATTTCTGAAAGCCCTTCCTCCTTACCTAACAAGTCATTCCTTATACCAAATATTTAAGGAAAGAAAAAACTCAGCTGTATCTGATAGTATAGATGGCATTATCTATCTACAGTTACCCACCAACACATACATGGTACAAATATTTCCTGCAGTTTCTGAATTTTCTGCCAGTATACATAAGATTTACTCATGGATCATCTTTCAAAATTCTTATCAACATGCAGCAGTCATAAAGGTACTTTCTGGTCTAAGTACTCCTTTGGAAACACCAACAACTTGATTCCTCTTGCAGTCACATTGATTGTGGATTTGAAGCAATCTCAGGGAGAGGGGGACAAAAGGGAGTCACTGTATTACAGAAGTTTTACTCAGTCTCTTGACACAATGGATATGGAAGTAATTGATGATAGTCTTAAAGGGAAGGATTTAGGAGACCTAGGAAGTACCCTCAGGACTTGTGCATGTTGAGAGGTGGCTTAAGAGACTGTCTAGGAGCTATTTCTGTGGTATTCTGCCAATAGACACAGGGAGTCTAGGGAGTACACACTGTGTTTATGTTGGTATGAGATTAGGGAGTGGGCAGGACAGGTGTTTTCTGGAGAAGGAAATGGCAAACCACCCCAGTATCTTTGCCAAGAAAATCTATACGGGGTCACAAAGAGTCAGACATGACTGAATGATTGAATAACAAGGGCAGGTATGCAGAAGAATGGCCCCAATGGTTTTACCCTTGGGGTTAGTTAGAGAGTGAAACTCAGCTCTGGAGAACAAGAATTTGGAGTTAAAGAGCCCAGGTGGTGTCTTTTTGTCCAGAAAAAGAAGTCAGAATAGTGACTGGGTAGAGAAGGTAAAACTGTGACCCAGTTACTAATAATGTTTCCCCTCACACCAAACTCACATAGCTTATGTTAATACAGAGTGAGCTATGAGCTATGATGAACAGCTGTAAGATCAGATTCTGTTTGGTATAGTGGATTTGAATTATGGGTTTCTGAGCTCCCTCCTGGGTTCTGTTTCTGCCAAAGATGGCTTGGAAGCAAAAGGTGGTGCAGGGTGACTTGGATACTGGCCATTATGATAATCCTTTTCTAGCACTCTGTCTTCTTTAGGGCCTTTGCCAAATTTCACAAAACCTGCTAACTTTTAGCTATGGAGCACCTAGGCCACCGGCATTTCTAGAGTTGAATCTTGAACTGACTTTTGTCAGTCTCAGTTGCCATCCATCCCTTGATAGAAAGTTCATGTGCATTTATTGAAGCAAAAAATTATAATTTAGTTTTGAAATAAAAATTTTCATTTTATCTTTACTTTCTTTGCCATATGGGTTAAATGTGTATGTGTGTATGTGTACATGTGTGTACTGCTTTAATTGCTACAACTTGATCCTTTTATAGTTAACTCTTAAAGTTTTGTCCTATTAGTACTAGTCATGGGACAGCTAGATGGTGTAATGGATGGAGTACCAGGCCTTCAGTAGGAACATCGTAGGTCAAACCCAGCCTCAGACTAGCTGTATGCTCATGGGCAAGTCACTTAACCTGTTTGCTTTAATCCACTGGAGAAGGAAATGGCAAACCATTCTAATGTCTGTGCCAAGAAAACTCCAGATAAGGTTATGAAGAGTTGGACAAGATTGAAAAATGACTGAACAACTAAACACACACACACACACACATATGCAGCTTCCTTTAAAAATTATTCACTGTCTTTTGGTTTCTTTTTCTTATCTACAGATAAATCTAGTTCATGACCATTTCTTAATGGGTTCAACCTAAGGGAACCTGTTGAATGCTTCTGATTTTTTTTTTCCTTTTCATTACTGAGTTTTTCTTTAAAAAAACTTTTAGATAACCAAATATTTCTAATCCATTTCTATTCCTTGCACTAGACATAAATTGTACTTATTAGACACTAATGCCTCCTGGCTGTTGTTTCCAAAGTATAGACTCAGTCCTTAGTTTTGTCTGCTTCAGGAATGTCTTTAATAACTATCTGGATAAAGACACAGATGGTATGTTTCAAATATACAAGGTATGAAAGTTGGATGGAAGAGCCACTAAGATAAATGACAAATTCAAAGTAATCTCAACAGGATGGGTCTAACTTAATAAAGCTGTCCTCTAAAATTCTTAGGGAACGAGAATGTCTCAAGATTAACATAGTGTTGTGGACAACAGAAATTCTTTGCAAATCAAACATTTATTTTAACCATTCTCTATTTTTGTTCTCTTTTGCTTGTTTATATCCATGCAATATTAGAGCTTCTTTGGCAGAGGCTATAGTTACTTTTATTGTAGCTTTAACACCTAAATGAAATACTTAAGATTTTGACAGTTTGGTTAGAAAGTTTTTGGGAAAACTGAGAAGAGAGAATAAATGGAGATAGATACTTTATAAGAAACTATACATATGAAAAGAAGGAAAGAGAAAGAGGAAAATTTTCTTGGGAGAACTGTCTTAGTTACCTTATAAAGGACCAATATAAAGATAATTTTATGAGTCATTCTGGGGAGACACTATTAAGAGTGATGGCATAATAACTAATATTTATATATTGCCAGCTATGTGCCAGGCTCTGTGCTAAGAACTTAAACAAATATTATCTCATTTAATCTTCAAAACAAACCTAGGAGATAGGTGCTATTATTATCCCTGCTTGACAGTTGAGGAAACTGGGGCAAACAGGGTGAAGTGACTTGCCCAAAGTCTAATAAGGTAGCTAATAAGGAGACTCAGTTCTTCTTGACTCTAGGACTGGAGCTCTAGCAACTGTGACACCTAGTTGCTTTGAGGGAAGCTGTTTTCCTATCATGGCTGGAGAGAAGTAGACAGACAGGAAGATCGAGAGATTTCCTCTCTTAATGGAACTATTTTAACCTATATTTGGTGAAAAGGATGAAGAGAATTCTCCAGAAGAGACTTTGTTTGGTACCTTGAGTGAAATTATGTGTGGAAACAATTAATAACAAGGTGAAGTCACCTATAGTTACAGAATGGCTCTGATCTTCCTTAAAGGTAAAACATGACAAATATTTATGTTTGTTATTTGATTATAATGTTAATAAATAACATGGTTAGGAGATTAGGAGTTTTGGTATACAGACAAATATGAACAATGATTTGTAAGGTAAGGGATTTCTCCAGTTTATTAAATCATATGTAATAAACTGATAGGAATAATTAATGAGCAAGTGGTTGATATATTATTAACTGGTGAAAAACAATCAAACATGTTCTTATATTAGCTTAGGATTTAGGATAATGAAAATGAATATGGTAATGCATCAAGTAAGCAACAGGCAGAAAGAGGTCACCCTATAACCTTGTTACATACAGAGAGAAAGGCCGATAGCACAATGGATAAAATCCTCATAGAATATTTATGGAAGAACATGGACAAGCTTTGCAGAACATTTGCAAAAGATGGAAAGCCACAGATGAATTTTGAGCATACCACAGGAGGGAGTAGTCACATATATGAAATACAAGATCTATTCCAATATTAGGTTCTCTTGTCACTTTCATGTGTGAGATTTGTGTGAAAAGACTAGTCACTGAACAGTTAAGAAAAAGTCTTTTTTTTTCTTTTTTGTCCATGAGCCAAATAACCTGGGCAAATTGGGTCAGGCATAACCTTCAGATCCTTCCCTTTTCTCAGCTATTTTGTCTGCTAGAATCTTTGCTATCATAGACCTTCTATGGTGTCTTCTCAATTCAGAGACATTTCACACACATTAAGGGACTAGAGTCAAACTCAAATAAAATGGATTTCTATAAGTCTGAGTTAGAAAACTGCAAATTATGGTGAATAAGAATGAAATCTATAGGAGTCATTCACTCTTTATTTCAACATTTTCCAATTATATTTTAAGTTGGTTCTGGCTGTGAGTTCCAGGGGAATTTGACACCTCTGCTTTAGGATGCTAAAAGGCTGTTATCCAACACAAATTATTTATGTGTTTGTTGTCCATTCACATACTGTTTTAAATTAAATTGACCTTTCCAGGACAAGTTTCATATCCTAGGCTAAAAACTACTTGATGGTAGAAAATATCTATGTTATTTTCTTTCTATGGCATTTAGTAGAGTATGACAAACAATGAAGTGTTTAGAATGCTTTGTGACGAAGATGATAGTATTTTTGACATACTTTTAGTCATTACTTCCACTAACTTGGTTCCATTTGATATTAACATAAGTGAAATTTATCAATCTTACTTTGTACTTAAGTATGCTGGCTGTATGTATATTCATCTATACATAATTTGATATTTTTGGTTCCTTTCCTCACTTACCATGTATGAGCTCTGGGCAATTTCTCAGGGCTTCCCCATTGCTCTATTGTAAACAGCTGAGGACCATTTGAACCTAGATTAAAGAAGAAAATACAATTTAACATATACTATTGATAGTAGAATTAGTCTGAAAAGTGAAAAATGAAATGAGAAGGAAAGAACTAAGGAGAAAAACAAAAAGAAGGATATTGGATGTAGACCTATCTGCTTCTTTGGTTGCAATATGCTATTTATTATCTAATTCAATGATATCTTTAGATAGATTCACAACACAAAATTTACATTATTTTCAGTGTGTAATTTTCCCCAAAGTCTCACATACAGGGACAAACTGTCCTGATACCTTTAAGGTGGAAATGAGTAAGTTAAATGTTACTTCTAAGAAAAATATGCAATAAAACCATCAGGATGTGGAACAGATAGAATTTTGCTTATTTATGATTTTAATACATCATAAATAACAGAGAACTCTATTTCCTGGAGATGATATGATTGCTTATTCCCTCTAGTACATGAGCACATGGGAGGTTTCTAATCTGATTATTCTGTTTCTTTTCATTAATAACAAAACCAAGGTATTTTTCACGAAGGCATGAATTATTAGGCTAAAATGTATACAGACATGTATAATAAAATGCATTTACATGAGATTTACACAAAATAAGTTTCTGAGAAGACAGAAAATACTAAACTTGATTAAGAAGTTTAGAGAAGGTGTAATTTACCTTTAGGCAGCTTCCTTTTGGAAAATATGTTAGCATGAATTTTCAAAAAGAGTTTTCATTTAACACGTTCTCTTGCTTACCATAAAGTTCAGCAAATCCATTCATAGGCACTCGGGATGTCCCCGTAACAAACTGCAGTAACCGGATACGCTTCTCAGCATCCATCAATAATACGGCCTATTAACAGAGACATAAGGTCATTATGTCTCCCATGCAATAAGTACTGCAGCACATGCTGCTGTAACTTAGACATTTAAAAAATCATTTTATTTATACTGTAATATAAGACCTAGACAGTTGAGTCTGAAAATTGAGTTACATTTTTGAATGTCGCCACAATACTAACCTTTCTAATCTTAGAAAGAGATCAAATATTCACAATGTTTCTTTTGTCTGCCAATATGTCAAAATGTGTTATATAAAAAGCTTGTGTTGATGACATCATCACCCTAATGATTCCATCTATAGGACATGGTCATAATCCTTTCTTCCCCCACAAAGGTCAATCATAAACACAAGATATTATGAAAACTTTACCAGCAACAGAAACTCAAAGTACAAACCTGAGTTTCTTATTTGAGAAATCCTTTAATCAAAATAAACATTTTTAATGTGTCCTCAATTCCTTTAGCAATCTATGGAAGCACATGATTTCTTCTCAAAATAATATTTTTAAATATGTAAAATAAAATACATAAAATTATAAAAGAAACCCATTCTATTGAAAGTCATCAAAAAACTTAAAAAAAAATAAGTTCAGGGACCTCAGGTTAAGAACCCCTGCTCTAATCAATGCTTGCAAAAGTAAAAGGAATGACATTTTAAAAAAATCTGAACATCCTCACTATTGTGAGTCAAATATTGACTATAGGCAAGGGTTTATGCTAGTTAGCTGAGAATATAAAACCAAAAGCAAAACAGCTCTCATCTCAAGGAGTTTACTAAACAGATTATACTGACAAAGCCGATACAAGGTAACCTTGGGGATGGAGACAATATCATTAGTATGGGCAACAAGAAAAAATTCCTATAAAAAGGTTGTTTGAGCTTTTGAATACTGAAGGAAACCAAGAATACAGGAAGTAAAGGTCTAAAAGAGAGGGTATTTCAGGTAGGAGGGAAAGTCAACCCAAAGAGCAAAGTCAAAGAGATGAAAAAATGGTGGTGGTAGGCTATAATATCAAGAATAATAATGAGGTGTCTTTTGTTGGACTTGAGTACATAGAGATCTTTGTATAATAATAAGGTACAAGCTAGGTGGCACAGTGAATAGAGTGCTGGGTCTGGAGTCAGGAAGATTCATCTTCATGAGTTCAAGTCTGGCCTTAGGTACTTACTAGCCCTGGGCAAGTCTCTTTACCCTATTTGCCTAAATTTCCTCATGCACAAAATGAGCTGGAGAAGGAAATGGCAAACAGTTCAATATCTCTGCCAAGAAAACCCCAAATGGGGTTATAAAAAGAGTTGGACACAACTGAAAAGTGACTGAACAACGAGCACAAAAAAGGTGTAATAAGATAAAATAAGGCTGAAAAGATAGGATGGGTTTTGAAGAGCATTAAATACCAAAACCTTGGGTTTACAATTAGGTCCTAGAGGTAATAAGGAGAGTTTACCAAGTAGGAAAGTAACATGATCAAATCTGCACTTTAAGAAAACTCCTTCAGACATTGTCAAGGCTAGATTGGAGTACAGAGACTCCGCAAGAGATGAGGGACTAGACTAGGATGGCTGCTGTGTGATTGATGAAAATGGAACATATGAGAGAGATTAGAGAGATAGAAACATTTGTTAGAATGCTGCACTCTTCACTGCACATGACACTAAGGCCAAGTCAGATCAAAATACAAAGCATAGTATAGAGAATGAAATCTTATGCTTTTGGTTTACTAGGATTCAAAAGAGTAGAAAAAGAAAGAAAAGGAAAATTCTTTCTACTTAAACTACAATTACACCCTCATCTAATTACAAGCCTGGGATTTCAAGTAGTTTCTTTGCAAGACATACCATCTACATCTCCATTGGTATTTAAAAATATAATAAATAAAAATAAAAATTTAGAAATAAAAGTCTAAGAAGTTTGCTTTTTTTCTCATTTTGCAAACATGCAGCCTTTTGTTCACTACACTTTTGAAATCTCTCCACCTTCTTCCCATTCCAAATAGATAATGGTATTAGGATAGTTAAATTATATTTCATATTACCCATTCCTGGAACAATACAATCTCAAAATACTTGGCAGAATTCCTTTAAAATTAGCACAGATTCTTTGGAAAAGAATAAAATAATTTTCCAATCTCAGTTATAAGATAATGGGAGAGGGTACATTTGTTGCATTATTGATGGACAATATAAATAGTTTTGAAGATACTCTTGTATGTTACTTATGCAAGTCAAATTTTCCTCAATCTATATTCCCTAATACTAAAGGAGAATGCTTTATAGTCTTAGCATTAAAGATCATCCTTTAAATTTTCTGTCTTTCCCATTACTTAATTAAAGGAATGATAAATTAAGTACCACTCACTACTTTTTGCTCTGCATAGATAATAAATCAAAGAAGATTTTTCCCTAATCTTCAAATATAAATACAAAAAAGAAAACAGCATAAGGCATAGCAGGAAGTACTCCTACTAGAGATAAATATAACCTATGTACAGAAAAGACAGAACAGTTAGTGCTAGAGCCAGCCCTAGAATAACAATGTGGCCACAATGTGGGACTGAGGCTTACCTTCCAGAACCACTGAATGACGGGGTGATTTGGGCAGTAGCCGTTCTTGTAAATAGCATGTTGTCTCCAGTCGTTAACATCAACATCTCCAAGGCCACACATCAGCAGCTATTTAGAAAATCAATTCAGGTTTAAATGTGGAAGGTCTGAAAACTGGAAATCACACCAATGATTCAACCTATTTTATCACCATTATTATTATAAAAAACGATTGCTGGCTTATTTTTTTAAAAATAAAAACATCCATAATCCAATTAATCACTTTTCATAAAAACAAACAGAATAAAGCTCCTAGCTCCATTTGCTGTAATAAACCAAAGAGAGGATCATTTGAATAACACAAAAGGCACTGTTGCTTTAGTGAATAGAGGACTAGGCTTATAAGCAAGGAGACCTGGGTTCAAGTACCTCCTGTGATATATACTGATTGTGTGGCTTGGGGGAAGTCATTGAAACTCTCATTTCCATATAACTCTCTAAGAATAGAAGTTGCAAAGAAGATAGTGATTCGGGAGAAGAAATTTCTTACTGGGAATGCTCTAAAGGGATAAAATCACTTTGGGTTAAAAAAAAGGAGACTGACTTCCAATTTTTGTATTAATCAGGAAATCTATTAAATCTCTATCTTTCTCTTCCCAAAATCTTTAAAGATTAAAAAAAATCACATTAATTTTTAGGGGGGTTTACTTGCTAAACAAGCACAATGAATTGTACCAGTGTTCAATGTTGCCATTAACAGAAAAATAAAATAGTATCTGACTTGATAAACAAAATCAGAAGCTTCATAAAGCTGGCTCTCTTTCATACAACTACTATTCCCACTTAGCTGCCCATCCCAGGTTTCCATTCTTAATAAGCCTTTCATTTTTGTATCTCTTTCCATCTCATTGCCATTACTCCCACCCTATCTTCTCGTGGGGGGTTAGATTCTTAGCTTTATCCTATTGATTAGGTACTTTTTTTTAAACCAATATTTAATCACTGATCATAGGCAATGATTCTCAATTCATTGCTCTTTAGTCATATAATCCTTTATCTCTTTCAAAAGCAAAGGAACCACAGAAGATATTCTCTTAGAATTATATTTGATATAACTATAGAATTCTAGTGTAGTGAAAAATTGGGATGGGGTCTGTACCTTGAGTGATAATCTCTGTTCTGCCAATAACTAGTAATGTAGCTTTGTACACATTACAACTCCTTTCCAGCTCATAAATTGCCAGTTTCCACTGTCTAAGGAAAGGACCTCTACTGAAATGGGCTCAAAACTAGTATCTCTCATCATTAGCTAAAAGGTAAAACTAAGATGTCATTTTGTCCCCTAAACTTTTGGATCCTAATCTTGCCTTGAATAGTGAATTTCTCAATAGATTCTCTTCTAATACACTCACATACACACAAAAGGTAATAGGTTCCATTGACTTTAAATTTCCATATTAGTTCTCCAGCATAAAGATGGTGAAACACAATGAAGACATATCCTACTTTTTCTACTTTACTGTTCATTGAATGACTTAGGTGAAGGTATGCCTTAAAAAATGCAACTATAACTAATACCTGATACAGATTGTTAGCACTACAGTTTGCCTGCCTGTTGGGGAACTGTTTACACAGCTGCTACAGACAATGGAGAAAGAACCCCAAATCAATAGTGCAGCAGTTGGATCCACATGGAAGATCCAGGTTAGAGCTAAGCATTCATATGGCTTCTGTTTGGGGAAGCAGTTGGGAATGTTGCTTCTGGATATGAATGACTCTTCAGGACGATGATCAAACCCAGAATAGTGGATTTCTTAGGATTCAAATCATTTATATTAACATTTATTTTTAATTGATATTGCTAAATGAGAGCTGAAGGATACATTGCCATGACTCATCTCCTCATTTTCCCCAAACAAATAAAATCTATGCACATTGCAATTCACTTATGCTTTCTTTGTAGAACATCATGAATTAGAGCAAGGAAAGATATGTAGCTGGTAGACAAATAGAGAACTTTCTGATATATTGTTCAAAAAATTATAAAGGATTTAAAAGGCAACAAACCTCTAACTCGTTTTCATCAAAAATTTTAATCAAATCAATAGGAAGCAGTTCTGTGAATCCCTAAAAGAAAAAAAAGAATATATAATCCAAAACTTACTTTTTTTTCCTCAAAAGAAAGTTTAAAGAAACATGGTATTTGTTCTTAACTAAATAAAAATTAAAAAAACAACAACAACAGTTATTTTTTTCCAGGTGATAGCACCCATGCAATTGCAATTGTAAAATGTTATCATTTCTTTTTTCTTTCAAATACAAGTAATGAAAAACCATAAATTTAGAATTTAAATTTTCAACATCCCATGAAAGTCAATCTTAAAATGGGTGACTGCAAGTTTGTGGATTCTAAAACATGTCCATGATACATTCAAATGAGTCAGTATGTCCTAAAAATATATAGGGCTCACAGACGATGAATAGAATATTTTAAAATAGCACAAATTCAATGGATAGCAAGTTAAATAAAATACAGCAGTCATGTAGTATAGAAGAAAGTATAATGGACAAGGAAAGTCAGGAGATTTTGATTTGAGCCTGACTTCTGTCACTGACCATTTTTTCTAGCTGTGGGCTAATTCTCTTAATCTTTCCAGTCCTCAGTTTCCTAACCTTCAAATTAAAGGATTAGGTATAGATGGTTTTTGAAATCCTATGATATTAAATCTCTGAATTTCTTGAGAGTTTCTACCCATAGCTAGGGTTTTATTCCTCAGTAAGTCTGGGGATAAATTTTAATTAGTTGTAAATTCCTTGCCAAACAGAACTAGAGAAAATTTCTAAATTAAGTTAAAGTGAATAAAAATTTGGGGATTTTTTTTTCTGCTGTAGATTTCCAATACCTTATAAACTTGATAAACCTTAAAAGTCATTTCTCATTTTGATATGGTAAAAATTTTGATAAACTATGCAAATAATTGACATCAGGGGATTTTAACCATTTTTTTGTATGTCATGGACCCTTTTGGTGATTTGACAAAATTCTGCTTACCTATTCTCAGTATGTTTTTAAATATTTAAATCAAATATAGAGGAATACAAAGTAAGCCAATTAAATTAAAATAAAGTTATCAAAATATTTTTATAAACCAAATTTACAAGTCTCTAGGTTATGAACCTCTGATTTAGACCAAGGTCTCACTACATATCATAATAAGCTTCAAAGAAATATGTCGTCGATATAAAAGATCACATCATGAAAATATTAGAGAAATAAGAAGAAAAAAACTTCTCATAACTATGGATTAGGGAAGAGTTCATAACAGATGAGGGACAAACAGGAACACAGAAGATAAAGAAAATTTTGATTATAAAAAATTAGAAAGTTTTTGCACAAATAAAAATGCAGTTAATATCAAAAAGGAAAAAAGTTAATTGGAAAAATATTTGGAACAAGTTTCTCTGGTAAAGGTATGATGTTCATGATACATAAATAACTGATTAAAAAATAAAAGTTCTAGTTATTTCCTAATAGTCAAAGGATACAAAAAGGTAATTTTCCTTTACTTTCTTTAAACACTTATTTGTATTTATTTTTGTCATTAAATTTTTTTAGGGAGTGTCAATTTCTCTCCCTCTCTCCTTTCTCTTGCCTATCCTTTGAGAAGGCATATAATATCAATTATTAATATGAAATCATGCAAAAATATTTCCACTTTAGCTATGGAACAAAAAAAGCAAGAAAAATAAAGTGAAAAAAACTAAACTTCAACTTGCACTCAGAGTTCATCAATTATCTCTGTGGAGGCAGAAAACATTTTTCATCATGAAACCCTTGGAATTGTCTTCATCAGAGTAGCTAAGTCTTTCAGAGTTGACTGTCACTACAAAATTGCTGTTACTGTGTATAATGATCTCCTGGTTCTCCACTGATTTACATAGGTCTTCCAATTTTTTTGAAACCATCCTGGCTCATCATTTCTCACAGAACAATAGTATGCTATCACAATTATATACCACAAATGGGTATCCCCTCATTTTCACCACAAAGAACTTCCATAAATATTTTTATACTTATGGGTATTATCCCCATTTATATAATCTCTTTGGAATACAGATCTAGCAGTGATATTGCTGGGTCAAAGGGTAAGCACAAAGAACAGGTAGTTTTCAAAGGAAGAAATCTAAGTCTATCAACAGCTATATGGAAAATGCCACAAATCACTAATAATTAGAAAAACTGAAATTAAAACAAGCTTGAGGTTATACTTCGCATTTAACAGAATTGCCAAGATAACAAAAAGGGAAAATAAGATGACAATTGATAGAGGGCCTTCAGGGAGATATTCCCACTAGATGATTGTTGGTGGAACTGTGAACTGGTCCAGACATTCTGGAAATCAGTTTGCAATTATATCCTATACTATGCATAACCTTTGATCCAGTAATACTACTACTTAGCTTATACCCCACAAAGAATTCAATAAAACAAAATCAAAAGGAAATAATCCAAATATACAAAACTATAGCAGCTCTTTTTGGTGTAGCAAAGAACTGGAAACAAAAAAAATTGTTCATCAATTTATGAAGGGCTAAATAAATTGTGGCATAGGATTATAATGGAATATCAGTTTATACCAAAAGAAATGATGAAAATGATAGTTTTAGAGAACCTTGGCAAGATATATATGAACTGATGCAGTGTGAAGTAAAGAAACCAGGAGAACAGTATTGATAAGTGATTACAATACTATTAAGACAAATAACTCTGAAAGAATTAAAAATTCCACTCGCTGTCAGGACCAACCATGAAGCACACACATCCTGACAGAAGGATCAAGGACTCATGGTTTAAAATGAAGCATACTTTTTTGGACAGGCAAATGTATGGATTTGTTTTGCTTGACTATGTTTATTTGCTACAAAGATTAGATTTTTCTTTATTTCTTCCTATGGCGGAGGGGATGAGCAACTTTAAAAGTAACTCGTTGACTTTGTTTACATTGAAAAATAGAAGCTGTATAAATCAGAGATTTGTCGTTTCACAAATAATCCTTCTCTGTTCTAGTATGTAGGAATATTAATGGGGGTAGTGGTTGTTAATTTCAGAATTTAAAAAAAATAGACCTTCCTCTCCTCCCTCTGATTTTCATATACCTGGTGAGGGATTTCTTGAGGTAGGGATTGTATTCCTTAGCACATGATAGCATCATGGAAGGATGGAGAAATTGATTAAGTAATTGAGATGTATAAAAGCTTAATGGGGGCAAAAACAACAACAAAAACAATCTAGCTAAAAGTAGCTGATCATGCAGGGATTGTAGAGGTTAGTAAGACTATTATTGAAGAAAGTAGAGAGACCTAGGGGAAAATACATTGTCAAAGTTAATATTCGAAGTGACAATGGAATCACTGAAAATGTCATTTATGTAATTTTTCCCCTTAACTTCAAAGCTGTGCAGAACTCATCTATTTTGAGAAGAATCTAGATAGAGTAGATTTTTGTCCTACACTGGCTTAAACTTCTATACTTTAGTAAAAAGACTGGACAAGCTTTAGGAACATTATTATGTAAATATCCTCAATGAAAAAAACCATCAAAATAATACAAAAATATGAGAGAAACAAAATACAGCAAAATTTCCACAAAGAGGAAAATAATAGAGATTTTTAAGGGCCTTTCTCCCCTTGTCCATTGTTACATCCTCCTTGTAGACAGAGAAAAGGATAAAAACTGTCTAATTTGGAAGGGTCTATTCTGTGTCTTTTCTACTGTGCTCTAGTTTTAGGTTATTGATCAGTTCCATCACACAATCTAATTTGCAGAGGTGGAGGTGGGCATGGAGGTTGGGGAAAGAAAGCCTCCCTCTATTATGACTAAAGAGATTTGAGAAATGACAGCCAGCACAACTTACCTCCAAAAAGGCGTTCATTTGTTTTTGGACTCTGTTGACGAATCTCCACTGGATGACTAAGCTAATATGAAACAATGAGACAATTTTGAAAAAAATCTTCACTATCATTATTTTCTATTTATCAATTTATAACTTCATTAATTTCTTATAAATCAGTGAAATTAATATAAAACCCCAAAATGACAGGAGAAGACAACATAATAGTATAAGGATTTTTGTATGCTTTCTAATATACAATTATAGAACCTGGCAATAGTATTATACTGCAGAAGTAGAGCTGCCAAGAATTGCCACTTAATTGGAAATAAGGGCAGGAAAGAATGTGTGGATTCAAAGATTACTTTGAGTTTTTGAGCCTGGATGGCTGTACCCTCAACAGAACTAGAGTTATAAGGGTACAACACATTATGTTGACAGCTTTCTTATGTGATTACTTATCTAACTAGAAAAATCAAACTTGAAACTATGGCACTAAAAAACTCTATTATATGTTACTCTCTCTCTTATCCTGGTCTCTGAAATTCAGAGATCCTGAGTGGATATGTAAGAATTTCAGGAAAGTTCCACATGCTCCAGTAACCAACAACATCCTCCAGTGCATCCTACCATCTGGACATAAATATCATGAACCTTTAGTTCATAACAAAGTAAGTAAATAAGAATAATAACAAATCTGATCTTGGGATTGAACTCAAAGGATAAAAAAATCTCACCATTGAACAAAAAGCAATAAAACTCACGTCTACTGGATATGTCAAACTTATTATTATTAATATAAGAAAGGCTGTAAAATAGAGGAAGACATACTCAATATATTCTCTTTTGTTTTCATTTGTCACCATGATTTCTGACCCATTTGGCTTCAGATCCACTTGGTATGTCTGTATTTTCAAAAATAAACAAAAGATCAACATGAAATAACACTGCATATTTTATTACTGAATTTTTTTTAAAAAAGAAAAAAATTCTCATGTTTTGAATACTTATTAGTTAACAGGGAATGTACTAGCATGTCTAATGAGATTTTTAGATTAAACACCAAAGACCCTTCACACTTACAGATATCATCATTGAAGGCAAATTATTTTACGATTATTTATGAATCCTATCCCATATTTCATTATGGAATGAGAAAAGGAGGCTGCTGCAGCAACCTCCAGTTCCTAAGCATAGAGCAAAGGGATTCACTCTGCTTAACAAAGAATACATTATATGCTGCATTAATGCAGAAAGCTACATTTCAATATAAAAATCATTTATGGTTCTACAGAATAACACACAGAATTCATCTTTTAGTACCAAGCATATTAGTTGTGAGCTCAGTTCATTATGAGAGTGTTGGGAGAAAGAAATGGGGCAGGGGAGAAAGTTCTGTCCATGGTCATACTGAATGGATGGATGATTTAACCATTATGGGAGGTGTTAGTTTTTATGGTCACAAGGACACCTCTTGACACTAGTACCAGCTCTGCTGACATCAAAATCTGTAGGAAGGGATGCCTATGTTGCCATAGCCACTAAAGGCCAAAGAAATTTATTTCAAATATTTATAAAGTGCCTGCTATGTGCTGAGCATTATGCTAAATGCTAGAAAGTAGAAGAAAGATGACTCTAATGGGCTCAAATTGCTGCATAGAGCTGACAACCTGAAACTGGGGTTTTAACCTTATACTTGAGTATAAGGTTATATATAGCAGGAACTTAATAAATGCTGTTGACTTGATTGGGCAGCTAAGTGATATAATGGATAAAGCACTGAGCTTAGAATCAAGAAGATCTGAGTTTGAAACTGGGCTCAGAAATTTATGAACTCTGTTTTCCTAAATTCTGTTTACCTCAGGTATTTTTTTTGTTTGTTTGCTTTTTTGTTTTGTTTTGTTTTATTTTTGCTTTTTGCTGAGGCAATTGGGGTTGAATGACTTGCCCAGGGTCACACAGCTAGGAAGTGTCTGAGACCAGATTTGAACTCAGGTCCTCCTGACTTCAGGGCTGGTGCTCTATCCACTGCGCCACCTAGCTGCCCCTTTTCCTCAGTTTTTCATCTATAAAATAAACTGGAAATGGAAATAGAAAACCATTCTAGTATCTTTGTGAAGAAAAACTCCAAATGATGTCACAAGGAGTGGGACAGGATTGAAAAATGACTAAACAACAATGACAAATGACTTGATTGTAAGTTTCTGGGGATCTATAAATTTAAACAAGGAAGAAAAGAAGTCCTATCTGTTTTCATTTACTGCTACTTGAAATATAACATTTCCTTCAATTAGGAATATAGGCAACAGAAATTATGAGGAAGAGCCAATTGAGACTTTAGAAAATTGCCAAAGGGATCCAGGATACCCAGGCCAGGCTGAGGGGCAGTAAAAAGGATGCTGCAATTGGGAGGATATTCCCTTTGACAGCAACACTGCTCCATATCCCTCTGCCTTAAAGCCATTATACCAATCAGATGTTTAGATCAGAGTGAGCCTTGAGAGAAGCTTTGTGTTTAGATGCCAGCACAATACTTAGTATATAATAGGTACTTAATAAATCCTTGCCACATTTTCTAACTTCCCAGCTTCCCTCACTGTCACTTTTAATTTTTTTTTGGGGGGGGGGTGAACAAAAAATTTCCTCATTACTCATTCTCATCAAGTTGAAGGATGAACTATGCTCACCAATATATTACTCATTCAAAGGGGAAGCCTGCCATTTTAAGTGTAAATTTATAAAAAGATTTAATAATGGCATGAAAATCCTAATGTGCTCTCAAGACCAAGAGGCAGCTGTGGGGTTATGGAAAGGGTACAAGATCAGAAAATCAAGAGGTATAAGGTCTAGGGGCCTATTCTATTAATTGTTGTATGAATTTCCACAAGTAATTTAACTTCTCTGAGTTCATTTTCCTCATCTGCAAAATCAGGGAATTATTTGATACATTCTCTAATGTCATATTCAGCTCAAACTGTGATTTTAAAATTAATTCTTAATCCCTTACATTTTCATAATGCTTTTTTGAGTGTATTGATTTCTCATATAATGTAATAGCCACAGTAATTCACCCCCAAAATAAAGAAATTGGGACCCAAAGACTTACTTCAGATTATAAAACACGTTGTTCAGTGAGATAGGTCTCCTGACTGAAGCCTGGGCCCTTTCCATTACAATTATATCATACTGCTTTTAAGGAAAGCACTAGATATTGTCAAGTGGAGAATGAAGACTGCCTTTGGGTTTTTTTTTTTTGTTGTTGTTGTTTGTTTTGTTTTTTTTTTTGTTTGTTTGTTTTTAAACTACATAGGTAGTAAGTATCAAGTGTTTGTGGCCAAATTTAAACTCAGGTTTCTCCTATTTGGAAGGCTGGTCCATTGTGCCACCTAGCTACCCTTGAGAATGAAGACTAGTGGGAAATTCACGAGTAGGGGTGCTACCCACTACGTTTGGTAGTGCCAAGGTAGCCGCCTTGCTACCCTTTTTTTTCTTTCTGGACTCTCTTGGGCAATCTTATTAGCTCTCACTGGTTTAACCATCATCTCTATTCTGGTGATTCTCAAATGTCCTGGTCTAGCTTTTATCTCTCTCTGAAGCTCCAGTCCCACATCCTGGTTGCTAACAGACATTTTCATCTGCTTGATCCACAGGAATTTCAAACTCAACAAGTTTTGGAATTCAGCTCCTGCTCAAGAAGTTCCAGTAGTTCTCTATGACCTTTAAAATAAAACAGATAGAGTACCAGCCCTGGAGGTAGGATGGCCCAAATTCAGATTTGACCTCAGAAGCTTACTAGTGATCCTAAGCAAATCATTTAACCCTGATTGTCTCTAGGGAAAAAAAAAAGATAAAACACCTACTCTTCTGTTTAGCAATGTGGTTCCAACTTATTTACACCCTCTGATTTATACTTTCCCCCTACTTGAACCCAGTCTAGCCAAACTGACATTTTTGCTATTTTCTGTACATGGCATTTATCTCCAATTTCCATGACTGCACAAGTTATCTCCCATGGCTAGAATCTTTATCCTCTTCTCTTCCTCCCTTAGAATCCTAATTTCCCCTTCAAAGTAAAGTTCATATGCTATCTTGTTAGATGAAGCTTCTCCTGATTATTCCAATTGTTAGTGTCTCTCAAAGTAACTTGTATTTACTTTAAAAATCTTTTTTATTTTGAAATTAGTAATCACTACATTTCAACATATGAAAAAGACAGGATCCTATAATGTTCTGTGAGATGCAATTTATGTGTGATTTTCTTTTTTAAACAAATATATATTAAATTTAGTAAGATTGTAACAGAAATGTTATGTCTCCTTCTAAACTTTTTTATTCTGTTCCTTAAAAATTAATAATATTTGTAAAAATTTGTCTATTTGTATTTGCTTTTAAATTTATTTTTATATTTTCATGTTATTTTAGTGGAGCAAAAATAGAACAATCTATGATTTTAAAAGACTATGTTGGGACAGCTAATAGAACATCAGCCCTGAAATCAGGAGAACCTAAGTTCAAATCCTCAAATATTTAACACCTCCTGGCTGTGTGATCCTGAACAAGTCCTCAGCAAAAAAAAAAAAAAAAAAAAAAAAAGTAAAAGAAAAAATTTTAAACCCCCCCTTTTTTTTTTTTTTTAAAAAAAACCACAAAAAAAAAAAAAAAAAAAAAAAAAAAGGATCTAGGATCTACTCTTAGATACCTCCATTTTTTCTCTTCTTATACATAACCTAGCATTGTGACTGGTACATAGTAATCAGTTAATACATGCTTGGTGACTGTAAGACATGGGCAGAGAGTTAAAATCATTTCCCCAAAATCACTCAGCCAGTATATATCAGGGGAGATTTGAACCCAAATTTCCTAACTCAGAAGCTAACTCAATTACTGTACCATATCACCTCTTGGATCAATCTATTTTCAAAGCTTTGGTTACTACTTTTATTTGTATAATGTTATTTCTTAGGACATAACTCATTTTTAATATAATGGAAAAATTTTTTGTTTTGTTATTGTGTCTCATACAGTTTTTAGTCTATAATTTTTAGTTGCACACAAATGAGTATCTTATCTTTTGTAATTATGCGTGACATAATTTCTTATGCTGACAATGAGAGACTTTTCAGATACCTCAATTTTCTCAGTGGAAAAACCTTTATCAGGCCTCAAAATTGAGCAGAACACAATTGAGTCTTTTCTGTCAAACCAGAAAGGAAGCAAATCAGGTAATAAAGGCAACATCTGTATTTTGATTACATGAAGCAAGAGCCAACAACATCTCTATCATATTCTTACATTCCCAAATGGGAAAAGGAAGGAAGCTCTAAATATTCAGGACAACTTTCATACATCCCTAAGCATTATGGGGAAAGCATTTGCCTCACTTATAAGAGTAAAATTATTTCCAAATTCTTAATAGTATCTAATTAGCTTCTCTTTATGGAAGGAAAATATAAACTTCCATCTTGATTAAACTAATTTTTAAATATACCAAAACTGTTGTGAGGTATGAAGAGAGGACAAGAAAGCTGCTAATAATTTGTGGCCTTCAAAACAAAAATAAAAATTTCTCAGGGGGTAGGAAGAGGTGGAACAGGTAGGAATTTAAACTCACTTCATGACAAGCTTATTAATTTATGTTCATAGCATTAGGCCTTGAAAGTATAACTTTTATAAGACAGGTTAGCTCCCTAAAGAAAGTGGCGATGATTTCAACAAATTTAGGACACAATCATTTCATTTGTCTCATTTTGACTGTGGCATTGCCCTGTTTGATCCATTCAAAAAGCAGCTAGGTTTTTTCATGAAGAGTTTGGCAAGAAATAAAACTGAAAATCACTCTCAGTATGGTCTTTTTTAAATAAGAAAAACATTCTTTATTCAGTTTTCATTTAGTGGACATCAAATAGTTTAGGAAAAACACAAAGAATCCCCTTCCACTGAATTAGCACATAGTTATTGGTGAAAAACTAACAAAAGTTTCCAGAATCCTCTCCTGCTTTGGAGATTGTCTCATCTTTTCTCCCTACCTCATAGGAGTTATTTTTAAAGTTATGATAGTAAAATGGTTTCTTATAAATGGAAAGAATTTGAGTTTTTCTTGCTACTCGGTATTCCTACAATTCACACAAAACATGAAATATTTGGTATGTACTTGTGGGATATTATTTCTCTCTTATTTTTACTTTTTTTTTTCCTCCCAAGAAAGTGATATTTTCAAGACAACTACCAAATCATACTAAAAGAAGTACAGAATAAAACCTACCCAATGAAAAGGTTCAATGAAAAATACCAATCTTATTTAAGATCACATTATTTATTCTTTTTGTACTTAATGGGGTTTCTATTCCATAAGTTAACTTTAGAATTAAGTTAAACATTATTATCAAGATATCCTTGTACACTAGTCATTTCTACTTTTTTCCCCTCTGAAGATGACTTCTAAACTCAGAAAAGTTAAAATGACTTCTTTGAGGTCACACGACAAATATTCCAGAGGCAAGATTAAAATAGTTTTCTGATTCACAAGTCTGTTCTATCTTTTTACACCACACTCAAGTTACTGGATACCTATTTATCTATAGTCCCTTGAGTTTTGTCATGGTTAAGAAGCTAGAAAGCCTGTCTAATTAATTAGATGGAAAGCAGCAATTATCCCAAAGTTCTATCTTGCTTAAACATGTGAAACTAAGGAACTGTGTTCAGCTCTTTATACGTACTCTTATATTTTTCTACCTGGAATGGTCCTGTTTAGATACTTAGAAAATTGACATTCTTATTCAAAGGTTTTTCCCATTCTACTTGCCACCTACATGTTCTTTATGTTCATTTCCTGTACACTCATTTTCTCAGTTTTAAGGTAACAGATGGTATAGATCTTGTCAGTAATGACTGGTATGGTACAATTAACTTACAAGTAGTCTATGTTGTAAATACTTTTTAATTGTCACAAAAAGAGGTCCATTTACAAAAGCTAAAAAAAACAGAGGTGCCCAAAAATAGATTAACATCATATCTCCTTTCCCCTTTGTTTCTTGGAAAATAGTTAATACTTTCCTTTAGGGAGAAAATAACATATATCAATGAAAGAGGCTTTAAAAGTCATAATCTACATTTCAGAC
Organism: Myrmecobius fasciatus; assembly: GCA_023553655.1. Classification (NCBI taxonomy): domain Eukaryota; kingdom Metazoa; phylum Chordata; class Mammalia; order Dasyuromorphia; family Myrmecobiidae; genus Myrmecobius; species Myrmecobius fasciatus. The sequence continues at coordinate 144,553 of JAJPUD010004195.1, forward strand.
ACAGGTCAACTTATTCTCATTTAAGGAATGTAGGAAAAGAGAAAAACTGTTTTTGACATCTTAATCATCCCCAGGTTTGCAGAAATAAACTCCTCCTGAACTCTATATGCCATAAATCACTAACTATGTCAGAAATTAGGAAACAAATTTTGAAGATTGTATGATTTTATTGGAATTGAGAAGAAAAGATGAAATCACAGCTTCAAGTAGCCAACAGGCCTTAAAGATACCATCTTTCAGTTTCCCTAAAACTAAAAATATCTACTATGGTTTTTTCCCCTGAGGCAATTGGATTAAGTGACTTGCCCAGAGTCACACAGCTAGGAAGTATCTGAGATCAGATTTGAACTCAGGTCCTCCTGACTTCAGGGCTAGTGCTCAATCCACTGTGCTACCTAGCTGCCCCCATCTATTATGTTCTTAATACTAGTTAATTAGAACAGAGTAGGATGTATAAATGATGTCATAGTGTTCTTTCCTCTTCACTGGTAAAAACAAAATTAGTTCTAGGTGTTCATTGGATCACTGAAAGCACCACTGAATTTTGGCCCATTTGGATTATTATTTGACTGGGTACCATATTTTTTTTCTCAAATGCCTAAGCATGTTCCCTGAATGAGACTGAGAGTTTATATCACTTCACTTTTATAATTTATAATATAGTTTATCCATAGGTTTATAGATTTTTCACAGAAAAGAAGTAATATATGTTATTGCTCAGTTGTGTTTGACTCTTTGTGATCCCATTTGGGTTTTCTTGCAAAGATACTAGAATAGTTTGCCATTTCCTTCTCCAGCTCATTTTACAGATGAAGAAACTGAGGCAACAAGGATTAAGTAACTTGCTCAGGGTCACATAGCTACTTGAATTCGAGAAATTGAGTTTTCTTGACTCCAGGTCTGGTACTGTATCCACTGTGCCATTTAGTTGCCCCAGAAAAGCAATAGGTGCATTTTATCATTAACATTTTTTACCAACATTGTCTACTGTATTTGACCTGAATTTTATTTAACACCACATTTTATGAGAAACACTAACAGATTAGAAAGTCTCTAGAAATGAGTGATAAAAAGGATGAAAGGCTTGGAAACCATCTCATTTTGGTGATATTTAACATGAAGAAAAGATAGTTAAGAAGAAGACATGACCACTTCCTTCAAAAAGCTGAAGGAGTGTCATGTGGAAAGAAGGGCAGACCTGTTCTATAGCAGAGAGCAGTATTCAGGCAAATGGAGGGAAGTTTGAAGAAGGCAAAAAAGTGGCTCAGAATAAGAAAAGACTTTTTTTTAAAAAGTCAGTGCAATCCAACAATAAAATAGGCTCTTCATTGTTGGAAGTACATGAGTAGAGTCTGCATGACAAACAACCATGTTTTCAAAGGACTCTTGCATTGTTTAGGAAGCTGGACTAGAAATTTTCTTAGTTACTTTTCAACTCTACTACTTTAAGATTTTAATAAATTAAATATTTTCTTATCTATTTTCACTTTTGAAACTAAAAAACTCTCATGTGATAGATAGGGCTGGTTTGTTCTTACTTCACAGTAAAAGAAACTAAGAAACAGAAGGATTAAATAGCTTATTTAAGATCACAGAAATAATGGGAGAGGTGAAATGAAAAGCCAAGTCCTAGCAAAATCTCTTATAGCCTTTTCACTCTATCATACATATTCCTTAATTTTTAGGGCTTAGTCACACATTAGAGCGGGGCAGGCTAAATGACCCACTGGTGGACTATAGTATTTCTATGGATTGAGGATCCTAGGGTATGGCTCAACATTTCTTTCTTTTTATAAAAATGATATTTCATTCTCCCCCTGATTACATGTAATAACAGTTTTTAAACATTTCTTGTTTTTTTTTTTAAGTTTTGAGTTCTAAATTCAACCCTTCCCTTCTTCCCCTTCTGCCCAATTCCAAGATTTTAAGAAATCTGATATAAGTTATACATGTGAAATCATATGAAATATTTTCCTATTAGTTTATTATATGATTACATATTTCTTTCATTTTTTGTACAATTCTTAATATTTCTGAAGTTCTTATTAAAAGGAGAAGAGATTATGTATAATTATGAGAAATAGCAAAATTAATATTTTGGGCATTTTTCAAGTTGATAAAAAAGTGAGAAAGTAGAAGGTGAAGGTGAAATTCAAGGAGAAGGATATTAAGGAATTTCAAAGAAATTCTAGGTCAACACACTATCACAATGCATGGTTCCTTTTAATATCAAATCCACACCAACAGTATAAAGACAGCAAAGGACTAGAGACTGTCCCCAGACTTTCTCCCAGAAAGGACTGGGGACCAAAATAAGATGCAGATATCTTGATGAAAAATAAAACAAACAAACCCACAACTGGTTATGTTGTAATATTCTAACATTTGTTTTTGTAAAGGGGAACCCAAAAGAACTTATTCAGTTGTCTAGTGTAAGAGGATAATCCTTTTGGAAGAGAAGGATTTGAAGAGAAAGAAGAGGATTATGTTTTGGATGATATGAAAATTAGTCAATTTGGGTGACTCCAGAGGATACATTTTATTCTCAGAATCCTTGCAACAAAAGACATATTGTAGTGTGCTAATCCTTCAGGACAAGGTGAGAAACATTAGAAAGATAATTTTTTCAAGGGATATTTGAAGCAATTGAAGTACATGAATTTCAGGGGGGAGAAGGCATCACATAAGTGCCCTGGTTTCACATGGAATGAGTCAGCAAGATTATGATCCAGACAGTGTGAAATAGCAAAAGAATAATGGCTGTTGGTGTGGTAACCAGATTTGAGTTCTAAACTTGGATCTTCTACTAATATATTTCATAAACTATCTCTCAGTTTCCTCATTTACAATATAAGGGATTGAGCTAGGTGATCTTTAAAGTACCTATTAGTCCTAAAATCTTATGACACTATAATCTTCATTTGATGTAGCAGTCATTTAACCAATGAAAGGTTTCTACTTTGAGAAAGTACCTAAATTCACAAACTGAGGAAACACAGCCTCTGATAACAAGCTCTTACTCTAAGAAGATATTATCCTAATACTCACAGAGAAGTCTTTTACTTTCCATTAGTATTTGCTGGGAAAAGAAAAAAAAAACTGAAACAGGAACCTGGCACCCTACTAAAAAAAATAATCAGGCAATCTCAGTATCAGTAGATGAATATTATGCACCATTTAAAATTGCTGAGTGTTCCTTATTGAAAAAAAGCATCATTACGACATGTTAAAGAAAATAAAGATTTCAGAGTCAAAGAGCAATAATTGGGTTACCCAAACATACCTGTCCAAAATTTTCTTCATCTATGCAGAACATGAGATCAAGCTCAGTAGGATCATTTTCTAAAATCCATTTCAAGGAGTTGTAATATTCACTATCCTATAGGAGTGACACAAAATTCTGAATGAGCAACACAACAGCATTTGATTTGCAAATTAGATGAATGTCCTGCTCAATTACATAGATTTAGAATAATTACAAATTATGATGTTTAATGATGTTAACTTGTTCCATCCTCAGCATAAGTCTTGTCTCCTAATGGAAAGAACAATATATTTTTTCAAAAAAATTTTGCTAGCAGCAGGGGTTTAGTGATAAAGTCCTATAAACAGCAGTATACATGAATGGTGCTCAAGGCAGAGTGGTCAAAATTAAGAAAATGTGTGAGAGAGGCGAAATGGATATTAATTGGTATAGATAACAACTTTGTTTGGATTTAGGTATGCCTTTGGGTTAATCACTAATGTTAAAGAAGATAGGACAAAAATATATGATTGAGATGAATTAAAATTATTAGTATATGATCTTATATTGATATTGTTAGCAATCAGAAATTTACTCAATACTTCCTTTCATTTTAGAATGGAAATGTCAGGAAAAAAGATGAAGGATGAAGAGTAAATATTGTTTTATCAAGCTCTAGAAAGTTTGGGAAGAAAAATTGGATAGAATGAGCTTTCTTGATTATATGTAGATTTAAATTATATAAACTATTTCCTCCACTGTTCTCAGTAATATAAGATCAAGTATATTTACTAAGATTGGCAGAATTATCAGTTTTATAGCAAACATGGAAATTATTTTGCTTATTAAAAATTACATCAAAAAACCTTCCTATTTCTCTCTGTTCCATTCCCTTTCCCCTAACAAATTAAATTACATTTATTAAAATATCTTCTTGGGCAAGTCATGTAACTGTTTGCCCCAAGTTTCTCATTTGTAAAGTGGGAAGAACTGTAGCACCTATCTCCTAGGGTAGCTGTGAAAATCAAATGAGATAACAATTGTCAAGTGCTTAACACAGTGCCTGGCTTATGGTAAGCATTTGATAAATGCTAGTTATTATTATTCATTTTGAAGGAGAAACGCTTGGACTAAAAGAATCAAAGAGTTTAATTTTTTCCAGGAAAAAATAGCACAATTATTTAAAATATGAATCATCTTTGTTTACTCACCACTGATTCCATATCATTCAAAGTAATCTGCTTTCCCAGCATCATTTTGTAAAATGGTCTAATGAAGAAACCTAAAATAAAGTAATAAATGAATTGATTTTTGAGTGTTTACTATTGTTGAGTATCAAAGCATGAAATAAAAGACAAGCTCTTATTGAAAAGGCAGAGAGAATAATTACACGTTCTGCAGAAGCATTGCAAACAACATGTGGGTCTTTGAGTTACCAAAAGATGCAAGACAGAACTCATCCTTCTTGACTTCTCAATAGCAAAGGACTCAATAGCAAAGGATTGACCCTTGCCAGACACTTACTGATCTCTTTCATTGACTTGAGAAATATTCCATTATTCTAGTTCTCTACCTACCTCTGTCTCTTTTACATATCCTCTTGTGATTTTTCTCACAACATAAAGTAGATGTTTCTAAAAGTTTTATTTTCATTATTTGTTGACTATTTCATCCATTTCCATGACTTGTAACTATCAATTTTATGCTTATAATTCCCAAATGTTATGAAAGAACTTCCTTCCCCATATCCACTTATATCCTATACATTTATTTCCTTTATGCACATATATAATATTTTGCAATAGTTATTTATATTTATTATGTATTTTTTATTATACAAATGTATAATATAAGTTGTATTCTCCTACTTAGAAAGGAAGGGGATATAGCTTATTGAAACTGCATATTTTATCCAATGCCTAGTATCATTGTTCTACACATGGTAGGAACTCAATAATTTTATTGAATTGATTGTCAATAGAATCCTAAAAATAGTGCTTTATGAGCTGTATGAATCCAGAAGAGAGACCATGCTAAGTTTAAGAAGTTCCAAATAGCTTAGTGGGTCAGAAAGATAGTATATGAAGGAAGCAAAAGACCGCTAGACCCAGTGGAAAGGAAGAAGCAGATATTCAGACCCATAAGTGAAAGTAGTATGAGCAAAGGTACATTGGAGAGAGCACTGGGATATAAAATGGAGTTATCAAGATCTGAATTTGCATCCAATTTCAGATATCTTACTAGCAATGTCTTGGGTAAATCACTTCACCTCTGTGCATGTTAGTTCTTTCATCTATAAAATGAAGATAATAGCAACTACCTCCCAGTGTTATAGTGAGGCTAAAATAAGACAAACCTTAAAGTACTACATAACTGATTAAAGATTTCTTTTTTCTGTAGGAAGATTTCTGAATGAAATGATATGTTCAGAGTGTTTGGGAAGATTAATGGGTAAACAGTGGTTAGATTAGAGAGGAGACCAATTGGAGATTGTAAAGCAAATATGAAAAGGGACTACCATAGTCCCATGGGCAAGGTAAGGAGGATGTGGAATATAGTAGTGAAGATACTAATGAAAAGAAAGTATAATACAAGGAATTTTACATAAGGAAAATCATTAAGCTCTGGTGAGAAACCTAAGAAATTAGATTAGATTAAATTAGTGTGGATGACTTCAAAATTTTAAGGCATCAAGACTGGGAGAAGGGTGGACCATTGACAGAAGAGAGGAAAGTACAGAAAGGAGCTGTTAGTGAGAAGATGATGAGCATAGTTTTAGTCATAAAATTTGAAGTGACTAATTTTCAAGTGGAAATATTCTTTTAAAAAACAGTATTTTAGTTTTTCCAAATACATGCAAAGATAGCTTTTAACATTCACATTTGCAAAACCTGGTATTCCAAATTTTTCTCCCTCTCTTCCCCCTTCTCCCTTCCCTAAATAGCAAGCAGTCTAACATATATACAATTAAAGATAAGCAATTATTCTAAAATATTTTCATATTTGTCATGTCGTGCAAAAAAAATCAGATCAAAAGGAAAAAAACACAAAAGAAAACAAGCAAATAAATAACAAAAACAACAACAAAAAGGTGAAAATAATATGCTTTGATCCACATTGAGTCTCCATAGTTCTCTCTCTAAATGTGGATGGCATTTTCCATCCAAGTGCTAATATTCTGAGAAGAAAAGGAAGAGAGAAAAAGGGAGGAGACATAGTAAGAGTAAGAGGAACAAGGAGAGGCAGAAAAAAGAAAGGAGAAGGAGAGAAGAATACAGTAGAAAGATAAAAATTAATATTTGGGGACTATAGCAATATTTACGGGATGAGAAGAAAAAGTAGAATTATGAAGAAAACAGAGGAATTATCCAGGGAGTCATTGAAGTACCATAGGCAAGGAAGAACAGTGTTTTGAAGGGGATAGAGTAGTCAATGATGTTGAAAGCATCAAGGAGAAAGGAAATAAAAATTAAGAAAAGCCCATTCCATGTAGTGTTAGAAAGTCATTGGTGACTAAGAAAGAGTAGTTTTTAGTAGGGTGAGAAAGCCAGATTTGTAAGATTTTTAAGCTAGATTGAGGACTCAGTAGATGGTCACAGAGTCACAATATCATAGGAAGGAAAATACCTTAAAGAATCTCTTATTCGTTTTATGGACATGGCAGAAACACTTGGTCTAGAATCATTTGAAAGGAGAAAGAGGCCACGGGATCAAGTGGGGGGTATTTTTCCCCCAAACAAAAGAGACTGGAACCTATCTGTAGTTTAGAAAGGAAGAAACCAGCAAAGTAGCAAGTAACTCTTATTTTAAAATAACTTTCTGATAAACTCTTTTACAATCCTAGGAAATAGCATGGCAAAAATAATATTAGGAAAAACATGCTTGTGATTGATAAATTTAGTAAACCAAGTAAGTGAATTTGAAAACATTGACTATGATAAAACATTAAACACAGCTAGTATTTCATAGTAAGGAAGTATGTAAAGGACAGTAGTTAGCAATTATAATAGCTGCTGCTCTGAAATAAAATAAATATTTGTTGTTGTTTTTTAGTCATTTTTCAGTCATATTGGACTCTTCATGACTCCATTTAGCGTTTTCTTGGCAAAGATATTGGGAGTGGTTTGCCATTTTTCCCACTCATTTTTCAGATTAGGAAATAGAATACTGGAATCATAATGAAGGGACATCAATAAAGGTGAAGTAACTCAAAATTTATCTTGAAGGCATTAGGAGCCTATAGGAAGATTTCTGAATGAGGGCGTGATATGTCCAGAGTGTTTAAGAAGATTAGTGAGGAAACTGTGGGTAGATTAGAGAGGAAACAGATTGAAAATGGTAAAGCAAATAAAATACTACCATATTTCCATGGGCAAGGTAATCAGGGCTAAGTGCCCTATGTGCCCAGGGCCACACAGCTAATAACTATTTGAGGTTGCATTCGAACTTAAGAAGATGAGGCTTCCTGATTCCAGACCCAACACTCCATGAATTATGCTATCTAGCTGCCCCCCAAACTAACACTAAGCCATCATTAGCTAGTCAATAAATCTTTATTAAGTGCCTACTATATGCCAGCTACTTCTCCCTTACAGTGGGCTCAGTTGATAGAAAAGAAAACACACAACCAGCTATGTTCAGGATATGAACAAGATAAACAATAGATAAAGAAAAAGCACTAGAATTAAGGGGAAATGTGAAAAGATTCTAATAGATGATGAGATTTTAGTTGGGACTTGAAAAGTAGTGAAAGAAGCCAATAGGCAGAGATGAGGAAGGAGATTATTAACCTAGAAACATTTAAACTTCACAGTTCCTGTAATCTCAATCTTAACATGACACAAATACTCACAATCTTTCCTTCCTCTATGCTCATCAAATCCTGAAATTCCCTAAAAGTGCGTTTCCTTTCCTGACTGAAGACTTTCATGATTTTTTTTTTCAATAAAATTACTTTTTCAATATTCAGATCTACAAGTCCCCAAAATATCAGGTGCCCATCTATCCATAATAAGAACTTGACCTACTTTTGGGAAAGGGGTTGTATCATGTTATCTATGAAGCACTATGAGTCTATAGTTATCTAAGTCACAAAATTACATTGAAATTATTTATTATCTAGTCACTTTTAAAAATGATAATTCAGAGACAAATGGATATTAAATATTAGACAGATTAGATCATTTAAAATTAATTTTCTATATTAGTATCTCAATATGTTGCCACCCTAACTACTGCAACATAGAAATCTTTCTTTGGGGGAAATCAAAGAAATTAAGTCAAAATAGGAAGCAATACAGTATAATGGAAAGAAGAATGGATTTGAGGTCAGAGAAAGTTAATTAAAATCATGTTGCTACTTCTTATTCAAGTGACCTTATGTAAGTCATTTATGTTTTCTGATCTTCTGTCTGCAAAATAAAAACGTGAACAAGATGATCTTTAAGAACTCACTCAACTCTTAAAGTACAGTTCAATTAATATGCTATATTTCAATTTTAGAAAGTTTTTAAAAATGTGTATAGATATTAAATCAAATAATATCAAAATAATTAGGCTTTTAGGGAAAGCAGGACAAGTCTAGGACAAGGATAAGGTGATTTGTTGCTTTACATAATACTATATTAAGGATCCCTGATCAGACAAGACAGTATCAAAGGAATCACAATGAAAAATGATATATCTACCTCCATAGAAAGAGTTAATGGAGACTGAAAGCAAATCAAAACATGCTATTTTTCATCTTTATTTTTTCATCTTTTTTTTTTGGCTTATATCTTTCACAATTTCACTAATATGAAAATATGCTTTGCATGATTGCACATGAAAGTGCTTACTGTCTTAGGAACGGGGAAGGAAAGGGTAGGAGGGAGAAAATTTGGAACTCAAAATTTAAAGAAATGTTGAAAATTGTTTTTACATGTAATTGGAAAATATAAAATATTAAAAAAGATCCCTGATTAGAAAAATTTATGGAACGGAATTAGAATATACTATTTTCATCATTTAAGCATGTTTAATGACTTACCATCTAGGAGTTTCCCATGAAACACTGCCAGACCTGCTACTCGTCCAATAAAAGTGAAATAGGACAGATGATCTTCATTACAAAGGCCTGAATTGGGATTGATTTGAAGTGTGTAGTTGTCCCTTTGAGGAAAGAAAATAAAACCAGGTAATAACTTTCAAATAATAAAAGCCAGAATAGAAAAGTCAACTGATAGATTTTTTCCTTTTCTATTTAATTTTAGGCTACTTGGATGTATTCTGTAACTTAATACAAAATGTATTTGCTTGCTACTTCTTTACTTCTAAGACATGCTCATATGTCCATTGACTCAGAAAGAAGAGGAAATTCTGGGTTGATGACACACCGTTTACATACCTAAAATCAGGATTTTCTAATCACCACAGAAATAGATGCTGTCTCAAGACTAAGAAAGAAGCCTTTGAAATAAGTGATACACTTAATTCAGCTCAATCTCCATTTCATTTCAGGGATGCACCCAATGACTTTCTGGAATGCCACATTTATTATTCTTCCTGATAACCCAACACGTCTGTACATAAAATATTTGAACACATAATACAACAAAATATTGTCTCTTGGGAGGAGATAGAATCCTATTTTTTGTCTTTGCCTGGCACATAGCAGATATTCAATAAAGGCTTTTTGCTTGTCTGGTTGTATCTTTCATTTAAAACTGGGAGGAACCACTGAAGTGTTCTGGTCCTACCACCTCATTTTAAATACATCTAAGAGTCTCTAATCCTATTTGGATGCCTATAAAGGCAAATTCCCATGCTACTGGAAAGAAAGGCAGACTCATGAATCTTATACCTAAATAAAGGACATGAGTGAAGGACAGGGAGAAGAGAGGGAAGTTCCTAGGGCAAAAATTATTCTAACAAGGGCCTCCAAACTATATTAATCTTGTCATAAGCTAAAATGACTGACACACACTTGTGCCTGACTTTTTAAAGTGACCATTGTTTGACAAGCAAGGATCCTAAAATCCTTAATTATGAAGGAATTATTTTTCTTCTCACTACTTGTATACTGAAGCATGGGGCCCCAAAGACCTCATAATTTGACTTGAGTGGCTGTTCTTGCTCATAAAAATGCGTTATTCTTTTTGAAAGCATGATACTGACAAATTCTTCTCTTGAATTAACATAAGCAATGATAATTGCTTTTCTCTTTATAAATGCCACAATTAACAGAAACTTTTTTAAAATTTCAGTTATATGAGTTCAATAGACAAGAAAAGAATCAATCACTCTCAGGCTTTCATTAGAAATGTTAACATACCAATTGGACTAAGAATAATTTTTAAACTCATGCTCCAGGGACTTATGCCAGCAGAATAAATCCACCTGAAATTGGTGAGCCTTTTACTCTCTGTGTTAGAATAAATTTTCAGATATACTCCATATACTTACGTGGCAGAATATTCAAAGAGACCATAATAAGGATTAAACATCTCCTTGGACAACAGGAAGAACCATTCCCTGGCCACACCTCCATAGTCAAGGCCTTTTTCGGACTCAAATTCAATCCACAGCCTGGCTTTGAGCACGTCAGGTCTCTTCACAGACATGATCCTTCTATAGGATTCTTCAAATATGTTATTTCTGTGAAGCTTCATTTCAAACCTATTTGGAATATCAGCCTACATAAAAAAAAACACTTAGCATCAGAAAAAATAACAACAGCAAGGAGATGGTGGAAGAGTTTTTGATTAAACAGGCAGTGATTGAATGGTTCCCACTCAGATTTTCTCCTTTTGGGATTTTCCTCCACATAGAAGGTAAGCTTCTCTATGTCAAGAAATAAAATATTTAGCATCCAATAACAATTGTTCAGACTGAATCGCTAACATATGCTGCCTATTAAGAAAGGATGAATGAATGAAGGGAAAAAACTGTTCCATTTTTTAACTTTACCAGGCATTTTCTACCATCTGGTACCCCAAGGACAGTCAACTCTAATTATCTATAACAAGAGGAAGAATCTGAATAATCTGTTGAATCAGAATTGTGGCATTATTGCTAGAAAACTTGGTTGGATATCATATGTACAAAAAATTATAACAAGTCTTTTTGTAGTGGCCAAGAATGAAAAGCTAAGAGAATTCTTTTATTTGGGAAATAGTAGAAAAAAATATGTTGTATAAATGTAACTGAATACTATTAAGTCATAATAAATGATGAAAGAGACAAGGGAGGTCTAATATGAACTGATACCAACAGAGCAAAGTGGGCAGGACCAGGAGAACGACTTATACAATAATAGTAATACTTGAAAGACTTAGGAATTCTAATCAATACAATGACCAATCATAATTCTGAAAGGCTGTTGATGGTTCACTCTATCCTTCTCCTGACATAGATGAGATAAACACAGGATACAAAATGAGACCTTTTTAAAAATATAGAGAGTTAATGTGGATTTTTTTTTTTACGCTCAACTATGAGTATGTCATAAAGGTTTGGTTTGGTGTGTTTTTGTGAGGAGGGAGGTTGAGAAAATTAACTAAATCAAAAGCATATGCACACCTGTCTAAATCAAAACATTTCTTATTTATCAAAAACACTGGGGGAAGTAAGGACAAATCTTGTTGGGTCTGGATTGTGATCCTATGATTTTGTCAATTTTTCTATTATGAAGGACAGTACCCAGACTTCGGGGAAGGATGCCTTTTGCTGACAGATAATTCGTAGGAAAACTAATTATCATGAAGTAAAGGGGATTGCCTGTAAAGGCAGTTTGTCTCCAGGGAACATGAAATGCATTTAGACTTCTGAAGGAAAAAGAAAGCCCTGACAGCAAGAGCCCATCGGGAAACAATCCTTCTCCTAGGGGTTTATATGGCTTGTCAAGAAAGTCAACACCAGACAATGTTCAGCAAGTGAAATAATGACAGAGAATATTGGTGATGCATACATTTCAGAAGGCAAAAAAAAACTGTTTTGAAGGAGAAGCAAAATATCCTCATCCATATTTGCTTATGCCAGAGAAGAGGGAGCAGGAAAGAGAAGAGGCAGAAAAAAATCATTTAGTATGAAAGACAATTGTGCCATATAGTTTGCACATTCCTAGCCAATGCCTGCTTAATTCTGGAAATTATAAGGAATGGACTGCACAAAGTTAAAAGGGCATAATTAATCAGGCCTATTCTGGTAATACTTCATAATTGAATTCACAGTAGAGCAAGGTAGAAGAGACAAGATTGGAGAATAATACAAGAAAAACAAAAGAAAATTCTATTAAAATTCAACAGGATATGTATTAATGGAAGGAGTGAAGGATTTGTTATAGACAGGGACGAATAAAGTTGGAAAGGTAGGGTAAAAACTAACTATGGAGGTCCTAAACCACCAGCCTAAAGAATCTATATTTTACTTCAGAGGCTAATGTGTAACCTCTGATGGCTTTCGAGCAGGATAGTAACAAACTTGAACCTATGGAAAATTATTTGGACAGCTGCAGAAATGATGAACTAAAGAAGGGATTAACTACAATTAGGGAAGGACACAATAGAGGGAGCAAATGAAAAAGAGAGACTGCCCATAAAATCAATTTTAAAAAGTCCAAGTCTATCCTGCTGATATATTTTAATAGAAAGTTTATATTCGGTCCAATTACTGCCATAGAATCCAATTAATGGCTTACATTGAAGCCTTAGAGAAAAAGAGCAGATTACAATCAAGATGACCATAATCAATGGGCCCTTGGCCCAAGTTCTAACTATGCTAGTGTATTTTTTTTTCTTTTGCTTTGTTTTTAGGGAAAACATTTATCACCTATTTTATATTACACAATAGACACATTGTATAACTTATCAGAATCACTAAATTTTTTCCAATCTGTTCAGTCAGTCCACAGGCATTTCTAAAGTACCCACTAAGTGCTAGTAATCACCAACAATACAATGGGGATACAAAGGCAAAAATGCTGGTCTTTGCTCTCAGGAAGTTCACAAATCAATGGAATTAAAACTTTGATTGAATTCACATTCATATCCTTATTTACCATTAACTACAAAAATATTATGAAAGTTGAAGAACCAAGTATATCAAAGACTCGTTTTTAAAATGTGATAACAGATTTAGTTTGGGAAATTTTTTTAAAAAGCCATAAACACATTGTTCTTACTAAATGAGGCTGTGCTAACTTCCAAAGGACAAATGACAAATACAGTGCTATACAAAAAAGACAGGATTACTCACTGGTTTCTTTAACTTCTTCCTAAAGTAGTCATATTTTTGCTTAAACTCTCTGGAATAAGGAACAGCCTGAAAAAAAAGAGAGATATTTATAAATAGAGATCATGAAAATAATATACTTTAAAAATTTTTACATTTATTGAGCCAACATTTAGAGCACTTATGAATCATAAGCCTTAAAGCTATTTCTATATTTATATATAACTCCATAGTCTATTCATTTAAATTAACTTTGAAAAAAAATCTATTCATGTGCATACATTTTGTATGGGAAATTTCATATAGTAGTGTGGGGGGGGAAGCATTGGGTTCCTGCAAAGAGGTACTAGGATAATCCCTTTACTTCTCCTAGAGATGAGACATTTGGATAAGACAAACTTCCTGACTAAGAGGAGCTTTCAGTCTTACCTGGGACATACAATGATAAAAACCTGATAGATCTATTAATAAAGTGCAGAAAAATTGCTATTGAAAGTGAAAGGCAACATGACTAATATGATAATATATTTCCTATGACTGAGTATGTATAACCTATATGAAATTACTTGCTGTCTTGGGCAAGGGACAGGGGAGGGAGGGAAAGAATTTGGAGCTCAAATTTTTTTTTAAAAAGTATTTTAAATATTGTTTTTACATGTAATTATAAAAAATTATTTAAAAAAAACATTTTATCTCATCATCTGCCTCAGACCTCATATGCACATTATAGCTGTCTATATATCTGACTGCAAAGAAATCATTTGTAAACCTTGTAGGTGTTGACTAGATGTGGGTGGAAACTAGGAGGTTGAGATATTTCTGTTCTTTCTTCTTGTGGGAAATGATGCATGGGAAGTTCAAAAATCGTTATCCTCCTCCACTACTTATTACGTTTTCTCTTCTGGGTAGTTTTTCAAAAGAAGGAACAAAAACACGTTTTCATCTTCCTTTAGAAGGAAACTGATATACAGGTATACAAAAGTGCCTGATAGTTACGGCCTCTGGAGAGGAAAGTATAAAGTACATTATTTTTCTTGGACTCAATAGCTTAATGGGCCAAATCATTTGTTCTCTTCTCATACAGATTCTTTTGTTAAAATACCACTTAGGGAAATAAAAATGTACTGCCAATTATAATCTATTTTACTGACCATTAGGTAGGGTGAATGACAATCTTACTCTTGCCCACAAAAAAACCTGTCTCTGAATGACCTAATGATTTAGAGTAAGATGGCCTAGGCTCAAAGCCTCAACTCTGTCACTTTTAAGTTTGGTAACATGAAACAAATCACTTTTTTGAGTCTCAATGAGCAAATATGTACACTGTATCTATCTCAGTCTTATTGTAATACTCAGATTATATAACCCATGTGAGAACAATCTGGAACAATGATTTTATAAGTAAATTTTAAGTTATTATTTCATATAATGGCAAAACCCTACTAAAGAACTCATCTGCCGCTATAACAACCCCCCTTCTCTTCCCATTTTTCTTGAACAAAATATAAATGGTTAAATTATTTAATGTTTGTATAATAAGTGTCCTAAGTAGCTAAATAAAAACCCATTCCTAACTATCTTAAGTCTAAAGTTTTAGGGGGAAAGGATCAAATCTCATTGATTGTGATGAGATTCAGTGTTGTCAAGTAGAAAGAATGGTCAAATTAAGAAACCTGAGTCATAACCATGATGGTGACACTAATTTATGGTGTGCCTTTGAGCTTTTACCTATCAGGGGGTTTTAATGACTAGACAAATATGGAAGCCCTCTGAAAAAGAAGTTCAACTATCCTTTGGCCATATCAAAGTAATCCATTGTGAAAATTATCTATTACATCACAAGGGCAAAGTTAAACACCTTGTCCCATGTTTTAATTCTATATTAATTCTAGTTTTAATTTAATAATAACAAGATGACATAGAAATAAAAATTATATAGAACTTCAAGACTGCAAAAAACTTGGGGGAAAAACAAAGTAAAATGTGCTACTTTTATGCAAATTATTGCTCTTATGCTTCTGTGGAGAAGCCCCACAAAAACAGTGCTTCATATGATTGAATTAAAAAAAAAGTTTGGTGAATGGAAAGAGGAGTATCAACTATCCTGTCATTCTACTGATATTAAGTTAAGCCATCACATATTAAAAAAAATGCATACTTAGGGAGAAACAAAGGAACAACCTGGGAAAAAAAAATCCACCATGAAAAATACTCACTGGACCAGTAATAGCAGGATTCTGCAATCTTGGATCTTCCCATTGAGTAATTTTACTATCTGAAAATTAACCCAATAAAATAGAGCATTAATTAGAACCTATCCCAGTATATATAAAAAACTTTCAAAAAGAAGTTTCATTAGGTTGCTTCAGTCATCTGCTTCTCTCTATTCATGCCCACTTCCCCAGGTCTCAGAAGTTTCTAAGAGTAGTATAACATTAGGAGACAACTATATGATCCATTCATCCACCTTGCCCACCAACACACTGTTTAGTTGAAAACACTCAATCAAAAATGCAAAACTAAGTAAGGTAGACCATCTAATTCACACTATTTGAGGTAAGCATCTGTCAATAGTCAATTATAAACCCATTAGGGATTTATAAATTGATTGTGATTTTTCACTCAACTGCAAAACAGCATTAGTCCCCCTTCCATCTCACAAAGGTTAAGAAACACACACAGCATTTAATTGTTTGCAAACATTTTTTTTTTACTTATATAGTAAAAAAAATAAAAAAAACCCAACTTTGAGTTATGAGCCTTATGTTGAACAATTGAACAATTCATACTATGCATCATTCACACACACACACACACACACACACACACACACAAAATCAAAGCAGGTGAGACAATCCTAAAATGAGATTAAACTAATACTGCACAAAAAGTCTTCCCCATTGACTAACCTGGCAAGGTTTTTATTTTTCCTAAAAGATGCAATAACAATAGGCTCAATTTCTTTCTACCATGGTATAAGTGGTAATACAATGGTGTTAGAGATTGTAATAATGTGGTAAGAGAAGGATATGATTTATACATCTTTTTAAATAAAAAAAAAAACTACATCAAGATGTTCTTGAGGTCCCATGAAATCCAAGCAAGTCAAAAAGGCTGATAAAAACTCTGGCAAGAGGCGGTTGGGCTTGGAGTAATGGGCTTGGAGTTAGGAAGGCATATATTAAAAAAATATATCCATCACTTGAACTCTATATAACCTGGGAAATACCCTAAGATTTACATACTAAATCATAGGATATGTTGTCAAATTTTTTATATCTGTGATTTTTTTGTATTTTGCATCTGAGAACTGTACTATTAGGTTTTTATTTACAAATTCCATCAATCACTAAGTATTTATTAAGGATTCATTTTGTGCTAGTCCCTGGAATAATTTGAAATTGCTAAATACTTAACTTCCTGTGCTATCAAGGAATATTTTATTGAATGGCCTTTTTTCAATATGCATCCTTTCTGACTTCTCCACAGCATAGAAAATATTAATCATTATGTTAGCATGTACCTTGTTTTTTGCACCTTTATTTTTAATCTCCATAATTTAGAACAGTACCCAGAACATAGTAAACATTTAATAAGTGCTTATTGATTGGCTCTCATCCTATGTATTCTCTTCTCTGTGTTTCTATGACACTCTTAACTCTTGGCATATCTATTGCCTGATCATTTCCTTCTCAGCCCTCTTACTGGTTAATCATTAATATTATGACCCTTAAATGGGTCAAATACCCATATAGGGGGTATAACCTCAAACTGTGTCCTGAGCATTTTTCCCTCTACATTTTCTAACTTGGTTTCTCCCTCAGATGTAATTATCACTTCTATGTGGGTGACTACCCGACACCTAGTTCAGTGTCACCAACTGTCCTACTGGACATTTTAAATGGATGTTTCATAAGCCATGTTGAACTTATGATGTCTGCCTACATTTCTGCAAATCAATCAAATTTTTAATCTCTAATCTTCACTTTCTTACCCCATGTCTCTAATAAGTTGCCACACTGCTGTTCCTACCTCCACAGCCCAGCCTTTCTTCTGATATGTGGTCTCCGCCTCGATTCACATGCTCTTTACCTCTTTTCTGAACTATTCCAATAACCTCCAAAATTGGTTCCTCTACTTTCAAACTTTTCCTCTCTCCAAATACATATTCAACATAGCTACCAAAATGATTCTCCTACATAGCAGAATGGATCACATTATGGCTGACTCTCCTCAATAAATTCCAATTGTTTCTTATCACGCCTAGGACCAACTATCATCTGTCTGGAATTCAGAACTCTTCACAAGCTGAACTCAACTTATCTCTTCAGTCTTCCTGTTCCCATATTTCTCATATACAGTATTTAAATTCTTGTCCACGTGCCTTTACACTAGTTGTTCTGATGTAATATAGCATTTGAGGTCCTCTGATTTGGAGAGGGCTTCTGTTCTAACAATGTCAGTAAATCCTAAATCATCTGGCTTTGGAGTCTGCCTCAGGAAATTTCCACACCCAATCTGTTTGATTCTGAATAGACCATTCCTCAATTCATTACTGACTGATAATCTTGTCAGTGGGAACCAAGTTCCTGAGTCACTCCTCAGTTCATGCTGACTGTTAGATAGATAATGTTGGTCAGTGAAAACCAAATTCCCAAGACCACTCTTCTGAGCCATAGAATTAGCATGTCAATGATAGAAAGCTGGATAAAGGGGGTCTCCTCTTTCTTAGAACTTTGCTAATTTCATTTAGAATTTAGCCCACTTGTAATCGTGTTACAAATACAATAAACTTTGCCCTTGACAAAGTAATGGGTTCAAGCATGCAAATTCTTTTGAGATACCTCATGACACCAGTCTGTGACCCCAAAGTTTTGGAATCTCCTTCCCAACCTCAACAGTAGAATGTAAATTTCTCTATGAGAAAGACTGTTTCACTTTCAACTCTATATCCAAAGTGATATATATACAATAGGTGAATAATAATGCTTATTGCTTGATTGGTATGTAGGTTGAATTGGGAAAAGGATAATTTGATTGATTTTTCCCTAGGTATCCTGTAGGCAGATAGAAAATATTATTTGGGAAATATGGATTTCAATGAGTCTTAGAATAAGTATGAATTGTACAAAATATCTATTTTTTAAAATTAATAGATATTTTTAGGTTATCAACAAAAAGTGATAAATTTTTTTATTATTTTAGATTATTTTTATTTGCCTTCACATGGGCAATGGCATTTCTGCAATGTTGTAAAATTCCCTGAAGGAAATCTTTGGTTCCTGTTTTATGGAAGAAAAGACCTTGATAAAGTAATAGCAGTCAATATAATAAATAAGATAGACAACAAAACTAAGAAGACAAATAAAATACATATTTGTATGGGATAAACTGAGTGGAGACCTCTCATAGGAATATGGCCTTGAGACTTTACAATAACAAGTTGAGTTATAGATTAAAAAAAAAAAGCTACAGGTGTTTGATTTCTTGGATGAACATTTCCCCTTCTGTTTCCTACTACTTAATGAGCATTTAAGTACTTCTTTTAAAGGTGATGATGGCTTTGAGAATTCAGGTAACAGAATTTTCTCATCCAAGAATATCTGTTGTATAACAATTCTCTAGGGAAATAGGAATTAAGAGTTTGTTATTTACCAATATTCTTTTGTTTCTGAGATAAGACTTCTGCATTTAGAATGTAAACCTGGACTCCCCCAGATAATGGGAGAAAAGGCTAGGAGGGATGGTGAGGGCTTCTGCATTCAGGATCTATTTGCTCTTCTGTTTTGCAGTTTGTGCTTTGCACTCCTTTACTGACAACATCGTTTTTGTTGGAAGTTGCCCTTTCTCATGAGATAGTAATAAATCGCTTTTTGCCTTTTTTTTTTTAACCTTGAGTCTCTGATTGATTTTGTAATCGATACTGTCCCAAACAACACACACACACACACACACACACACACACATATGTGTATATATATATATATATACTCTCTCCTATATATATATATATATACTCTCTCCTATATATATATATACACACTCTCCACATATATACACATATATATATATATATATATGTGTGTGTGTGTGTGTGTGTGTGTATTTATGAAAGGAAAGTGTTACCCATTTGGACCAGCATGATTAGTTGGATCGGTCCAATTGGAATGACACTTCTGATCAAGAAAAGTTTTTAAAAATTTAGGCTTTTAGGGCAAATTTTTATGAGCTATATAACAAGATTGATTTAATTTTAAACTATTTTTAATTAATTACATTATTTAATTAAACATTTTTGCTAGGGTGTAGTTATTTGAAACTAATCCTCCAATTTCAGTATTAATCTAGAACTTTTGCTTCTCAACTTGTTTTGATACTTGGATTGTTAGAATTGCTCATAATTCTGTCAGTGAAAGAAAGAAAAAATAGATGGATATAATGTGTCTATTTTCCTATTTGTTAGCCAGACTTGTAAAAGATTTGGTAAAGGGTCGTAAAAGAGGATTCATTAATTTTCCTTTGTTGTAATACAGTGGAAAGATCAATTGATTTAGCAAGAAGACCTGGGTATGAATCCCTGGGAGTCTGAATCTTGATTCTGTCCCTATTTTAATTATCCTTCTACCCTTGTACATGTGAATTATTATTTGTAGTTACTCTATTGCTATGTACAAATCATCTTTGAGAAGAAACATGCCACCAAAAATCATTATAAGTTAAGTCTTTTTTAAGAAATGCATATACAATGGACAGTCATAAAAGGGCAGTTTGGATTGTACTTTTCATTCCAAATTTTTAAGTCTTATTTCTCAGGAAAACTAGAAGATAAATATGTATTAAATGGGAGTGAATCAGAATACAAATGAAAACTTCCTAATCAATTTTAAAATGCATTTTTTTTTTGTGAGGGAATTGGGGTTAAGTGATTTGCTGAGTGTCTGAGGCCACATTTAAACTCAGGTCTTCTTGACTCCAGGGCTGGTGTACTATCTACTATGCTACCTAGCTGCTCCTTAAAATTCATTTTTTAAATGTCCTAGGTAAGAATGGCTGGTGCATAGAGCAAAATGCTCAGATTTGGTCCCAGCATTCTAGAGGCTTCCCATCATTCTAAAAAGATTCCTGAGTAATGCAAGATAAAGCTAAACACCAAAAGACAAAACAGTAATAAAGATGGGAAGGTAATTTAGAAATCTTACAAACAAAGAAAACTCAATTCACTTATTAGGTGTATTTGCTATCAAAAGAGGCAATTAGGCTAGTTTTAGTCAGCAGATATGTGGCATCCAAGTCCAGCACAGAACCACAAACAGTTACTACCTCCTGTACATATGATAAAACTTTCTTAAATATTTATTTGGCACAAAAGCCATTCTAACTTAGTGATAGATTATAAATTATGGAATTTTTTTAAAGTATAGTTTTTTATTGTACCTTATTACTTTGTTAGCTTTGCTTTTATTATTTGTAAGTACAGTGCCTAGCAGAATATGTTACACATAGGAGGTGCCTTAAAGGATGTTTAATAGAAGCATTATATGTACTGATTAAAAATAGGCTTAAAAATGCTGCCAAGTCATCAGAGAAACAAGTTTGAATGATTTAAAGAATTATAAATTTACAAATGAGATCATACTAAAAAACTCATTAAAATGATCTCAATTTTTAAAATTACTTTTTAAACACTGTCTCTCATAATTTATTTACATAGCTTGTTCATGTTGCAAAATTTCTTTTTATAGGGAATAAATTTTGGTGTGACCTGCAACTGAACATAAAGTGCATTATTAGCAGAACTCAAATGGCCATCAGGAAGACTATGAGATGTAGGACAGCTGTATTGGTAAAGGGACTTTCTTCACTGAGAATTCTCTCCCACTTTGATGTTTTTGTTTTCTTTTAGTAGGCAAACTAGACCATCTTTTATCTCATTTCTTACCTAGCTTTAAATCACTGAATAAGTGAATCTTGGGCAAACTGAGACCTAGGAAAGACCTTTGGTTAAATATGCCAAGATTCTCACTGCATCTGGGTTCATTTCCAGTCAATCTAACCTATGTTTTGCATTTGGACAGAGATGACCTTGGAGGAGAGAGTGATGAAGACTTTGCACAGCCCTGCCTCACTTAAATCCAATTCACTTTCCTCATGCCAGTGGTTCTTTTTGAGAATGAAGGACAAACAACAACAAAGCAAAACACTGTAACAAAATCTTTAGGACAGTGAAAATAATATTTCAGCATCATCAGAAAACAGAAAATTTTGATGAGGTCTGGAGCTACTTAGTTGAAATATGACACGGAAAACTTTTTGTTGGTATCAGAATATTATTCCCAAAGAAAAGGCCAAGAAATGGACTGATCATACCATCTTAAAATGACTTCTGATTGGGGCAGTTTGAGGATGCAGCTCTGAAGTCAGGAGGACCTCAATTCAAATGTGACCTCAGTCACTTAACACTTATTAACTGTGTGATTCTGGGCAAGTCACTTAACCCCAATTGCCTCAAGGAAAAAAAATACTTTTGATAACTGAAGAAAAAGGGGGAGGGAAGGGAATGATTACTGTAATGTGTCTTCTAGAAAGAAAAAGCACATGATTTCCACTTTTTTTTTTTAATAAACTTGGCTAATGGTGATGAAACTGTTAAAAAACAAATGCATCTATATTGTATTACTGAAATAATATAAACACTTTTTGGTAATAGATAAAGACTATGCGGAATTTCTTTAAATGTCAGTTTAGCACAAGGGCATCATCTTCATGCCCTAAGAATTTTGAGTGTGTTATTATATCAATATATGGAAGTAGCCATTTTGTTGGAGTTAGGAAAATCTGAGTTCAAATTCTCCCTTGAACATTTACCATGACCCAGGCTTCATACTTAACCTGGCTAGTTGAGGGGGATCATAATGATATCTATCTCTCAGGACTGCTGTGAGTATATAAGAAGTCTATACATATATTGCAAATTACAGACCTTACAGTCACATATAGACTATGTATCTATGTTATATTATCATTACTTTTATGCTATTAGTTATATTTTTAAAACCTTCTTTAAAATATTCAGAATTATTATGAAATTTTTTATTGATCATAGGAATCATAATGCAAATCAGATGCAAACATTTAAAGGGAAACATTTTTATTTTTAGTGGAAACTAGTGGAACAACCAAGGGAAGCTCTCCATCATCTTTTATTTATGCATTTTATCAAGAAGCCAGCCATGTAGCAAAAATGAGCTTGTATCAAATTTTGTCAACCATAAAATTATAACTGAATAGCTTTTTGAAAGTATATGAGAGTGTGTATAGGGAGAACATTCATTTTTTATTATAAAACATTTATAATTTAATGGTAACAGTTTTAGCTTCACTGTATACTCAAATAAAAAAACAAAGTAAATTTAAAACTTCAGATATCCAATTTGAGCCAAAAGGTCAAAAGTTAAAAGTTACAATTTAATTAAAGAGTAGCTACTTCAGTTTTCAGAATTGTAGAATTATTGGTCTCTGTTGGTTCAATTCAGATATTAAATAAAGGCACTTTTGGCAAATCCATAGACCAGTAAATTCCTTGACACTACAAGTGAAGTGCCATCTCAATTGGAAAAAGAAAAAAAAGGGAGCTTCCTATTTGCACTTAAAAGCCAGTATTTGAATTTATGTTAAAAATATATTTGACGAAAACTGAGAAAGAAAACTATAGACCCATTTCCCTAATGAATATTGATGCAAAAATTCTAAATAAGATTTTAGCAACAAGATTACAGAAAGTCATTCCCAGGATAATACATCATGACCAAGTAGGATTTATACCAGGAATGCAGGGCTGGTTCAATATTAGGAAAACTATTAGCATAATCAATTATATTAATAACCAAATTAATAAAAACCATATGATTATCTCCATAGATGCAGAAAAAGCCTTTGATAAAATCCAACACCCATTCCTATTAAAAACACTGGAGAGTATAGGAATAAATGGGCTTTTCCTTAAAATGATTAGTAGTATCTACTTAAAAATATATTTGACACCCTTCTTTTAGGTAAGAAAATGGGTGCTTAAAAATAGAAACCAAAAATTACCAGAAGACTTTAAATTTTGTATGTAATTCAATTTTCTTTTATCATTTTCTTTACCTCAGAGGCAATAAGGAATTTGTGAAAATTATCCTATAAAAGGGACTCTTCACAAAATAAAACAAAACAAAAATGCCCTGGGCTAAGAGCACTTTTTTATTAGTCCAATTTTAAATTCAAACACACAAAAAAAACATAAGTAACCTAAGCTGCCATAAGCTGATGTTGTATATAGAACATCATTTATACAACTTCAGTAACAGAACTATATATAGCTTAACAGTGGGTGCAAGAAAAAACATGCTACAAATAGAAAATAAAGTCAGAAGAGGCAATATGTCACAAGGCAGTGATTTCATTTAACCTTTTCTCTCACTGCTTTCATAGACTTGTGACAAAAACATTTCTAACCTTATTTTCTATTACTATGGTGTATTTTAATTTATTAAATGCATATAAGCCATAGGGTCATCAACAACAACAAAATTCAAATGAATCAATAAATGGTAAAATTGTTAATGCTTCACAAGATCCAAGTGGGAACAAAGCTGATGAGTCAATTAACCACAAACTTGATGAATATACGATACCGTAGGAGGGCACTAAGTCTCTGGTATCATTTTCTCCACATATCAACACCTGGCTTCCTAAATGAAGAGTACAGTTATAAAGCTTTTGCTATATTGTTTAACTTGCCTCCTCCCTTTTTTCTATGATCAAAAAATTTTATCAATAGGGATTACTTACTATGATCTATATAAAATGTTCGGCCATCCAAGTGTATCCTTTCTTCCCAACCAGGCTAATGCGAAAGAAAGGACAAAATAAATATTAGTCATCAGCCCTCCACACAATGAACCTTTTAAAAAATCCCCCCCAAACTTCTCTACCAGCATCCATTCTCAGTTCCAACATATCCTTATGCTTTTGGCCTGGTATGAATAAGTGATATTTTGCATTAGAATCAATGATGTACAAAAGAATTAGATATACAAAATTAGAATACAAAAGAATAAATAATGAGTTTTGCTAAAAGAAAATATCATTTGATCATCAAGCTTAATGCAATGGACCTGAGATCACATAAAGTTGAGAAAATAGGAATCTATGCCTGTCCTTAAAAAGAAAAAAAAAGACAATTGGAAAAGGCCATTAGCAGAGTATTACAGAAAAGATGGATTTGGGGTTATTTGTCTATTGAAATCTTACACTTAAAATACAGCTTGGGCCCTAGAACTGACCTCACTCTTGGCCAATCAGATAAAGAGTTCTAGCTTCCAGAAGAATTTTTTTAAATGCTCATTTAGCTTGGGAAATAAAATAGCAGCATCTATCTATAAGAACACAGTTTTCAGAAACATTTGTCTCTCAATAAGAGATGGCTTTCTTCAATTGTGGGGAGGGAGGAGGGACACATATTGAAGGTGTCATTCCAAATCTAATTTAGAATAGTATACAGCAATCCCACTCAGGCTCCAAAGGAGAACAAAATAATAAGTTAAATCTATAAACATTCACTAAAGGTTAAAAAAACCCTTTAAATATCTGCAGTTTAATTTACATAATCACATTACATAATTACATAATTCAAGAAATGTTCCTTAATTACTTCTCATGTGCACCCCTCCCCCAACTGCTTTAAATAGATTTCTTCCAATGATTAAATCAAGACTATAGATGGAAGAAAGCTGTTGCTAAAGGAACAAAAGAAACTCAGCTGCAAGGGAGACTGTGTCTTTTTGTACAATCTGCTTACAAAGACCTAGGGAAGCCTACCTTTCACAAGTGGCTGGCTAATTCTGGAATGTCTTTTCAGCAACATTGGGGTATGTGTGCTATAATTCTAATCATGTCACATGACTTCTATAGACAGATCACAGCTAAATACTGAATTCTGAAGATCAAAAAATAAATAGCACTGGAAAGGAGTTGGGGGAGGGGAGTAGCAGTGCTGGATATGTTTCAAAGAATATGAAATGGATATGCAAGAGTTTGTAAAACCAGTACTCACAGGAAGAGGACCCAAATCATTGGGATTCAAAGATGCCTTTGATCGTAAATGTACTGGAAATTTCAGTCGTGGATCTTCCTGGAATGAGAATGTAAAAGGAATTTTATGTTAATGAACAGAGCAAAGCACTGTTTGTGTGTGGTCACAGGCTGTCCCAATTTGGGAACATGTAGTCTAGGGAGATGAAGGTGTATTTTGTATCGGTGCTGCATCAGCCCTATATAGGGAATGAGAGAATATCTCCTCCTCCTCCTTGCCTTTTGGTCTCTGTTCCACGCACAAATTATTCTATCTTCTATTTCCACCTTCCTTTGCTCAAGTTTGGAATGTCTTTCATTCCTGTTTCTGCCCCAGGATTTTTGTTTTCTTCAAAACTCAGCTCAGTTACTTAGAAAAATCTTTTCTAAGCCTACCCTCCCCTCCTCTATGTATTCTTTTCCCAAATTACCTCCTATTCATTTTGCACATATTTATCCAGGGACATATGCCTCTTTTTTTTTAAATTTTATTTTATTTGCATAACATATGTGTGGGTAATTCTTCAACAATAACCCTTACATAGCTTTCCGTTACAAATTTTTCCCCCCAACTCCCCACCCCTCCCCTAGATGGCAGGATATCCACTACATGTTAATTATGTTAAAATATTGGCAAATCGAATATATGTATACATATTTCCAAACTTATCATTGGTGTGCAAGAAAAATCTTATCTACACAAACGATATATCAGACAAAGGAAACACAATGTAAGCAAACATCAATCAAGGAGTATGAGAATGTTATGTTGTGGTCCACATTTCGCATCCCTCTCTCTGGGTGTATATGGCTTTCTTCAGTGAACAATTGGAGGTGGTTTGAAACATTTCATTGTTGAAGAGAGCCAGGGACATATGCCTCTTATTAGAATGTAAGCTCTTTGAGAGCTGGTACTGTTTCACTTATTATTGTATTTTATGTATATATCACAGTGCATCATACCTAGCAGTTCTTAAAAACTGATCATCAATTATTTGATTTATTCACATACACTAAGCATTAGTATTTTCCAATAATCTATCCCTACCCAGTCTAGGTGAGCAGGCAGAGGAATCCATATAATCAAGGAATTTTAGAATGGCTGGATCCTGATGTGCTGTCTAGTAGAACCCATAACTGGACGGGGATCTCCTTGACAAGAGTCCATATTAGGCCATTCATTTCTTTTTTAAAAACTCCCATCAAGGGAAATGAGCAGGATGCTCTCAGAAAAAAAAAAAAACCTGGAAAGTTCTCCATGAACTCAAAATGTTTATATAAAAATAAAAACAATGTTCTGTAATGATCAGCTGTAAATAACTTTGCTATTCTTAGTAGTATAATGATCCATTGATTACTCTGAAGAACTTAATGATGAAAAATACTATCCAAACCCAGATAAGGAACTGACTGTGTCTGAATAGTGATCGAAGCATATTGTCTCTTTTATTCATTCATTCATTTATTAATGATTAATTTTACTTTATTTTTCTTGAGGGGTTTTTTGGGGGGGTGAGAAATCTGTTTTCTGTCACAACAGGACCTTTATGAAAATGCTTTTCATAACTTACCATGTGATTTCTTAATGGGGGCTGGGAAGAGGGAGAATATCTGCAACTCAAAAATTTTAAAAACAATGTAAACAATTACTTTAAATGTAACTGGGGGAAATAGTAAATAAATTTTAAAAGATTAAAAAATAAAAATGAATAAAATCAACGTGTTTCAGGGAAACACCTTTGTTATCTAAGGCTTCTTATTGTTGAGTTGTGTTTGAAACTTTGTGCCCCCATTGGAGCTTTCTTGAAAAGAGTGGTTTGTGCCATTTTCTTCTCCAGCTCATTTTACAGATGAGAAAAACTAAGGCAAACAGGGTGAAGTGACTTGCTCAAGATTACATAGCTAATAAGTGTCTGAGGCCAGAGGTGAGATCTGAATCTTCAAATTCTGACTCTATAGCCAAAGTTCTTTTCACCATACTACAATGAAATTCTATCATGGAAGAAGTATCAAACCTGTTCTTGGTTTCAGGGGGCAGAACTGGGAAGAATGAATAAAAATTGCAATGAGTGACAAAATAAAGGAAAATTTTCTAACAATTAAAATTGTGCAAAAATATATTATGCTCCCTGTGAAGTAATTGATTCTTCCTCATCAAAATCTTTCAGCAAATAACCACTTGGGGGAATATTATAGAGGGAATTTTTGGCTAGTACACGTTGGGCAAAATGTACTGAAAGATTCTTTCCTACTTAAAAATCTGGAATAACTGGGAATTCTCTTACTTAGGGAAGGAGCAATTCTACTGACTTTGTTTTCCTTCCCACTATGAAGCTAAGCCAAAGTATAGAAAAGGCCTAAGTGGCTCTGCATTGCTTTTAGGATCAAATATAACTCTTTAGTTAGTTTTTAAAGGCCTTCAATATCTTGTCTTACCCCTCTTTTTCAAACTTACTTTACCTTACTCCCTTTTCCTCCCTCTTCAATATCACCTGAGTGGCCTATGACCTATTGGAAACTCCTGGTGATAGAGAATTGTTTCACTCATTGTACAACAGTTTATAAACTATTTTATAAATGTTTGTGGTTGATTGAGTTCTCTGAAGTCAGAGTAGCTTTAAGATCTATTAGCCAAGTGGAGATGTGGCCAAAAATCTCTCTCAACAAGTTTTGCAGCTTTTGCTTTCTCAGTTACTGAAGACCCTCTCCAAAAGAAAATTCTTAACAAATTCTATAGACTAGTCAAATGCTTCAACATCAGAAAGAGATATATATGGTTTTGTCATGAAAATGATTTTAAAGAAGATATAGTCAGCTCTTTTAAAATATTTTTCAATGCTAACAAGCAAAATTTGTTCATTTAACACTATGCAAAATATTAGTTTACATAAACTATTTTTTTCATTTTTAAAATGAAAAAAAAATTCAGTTCCAAATTCTGTTCCTCTCTGAACTCCCTCCCCCACCGATTGAGATCTAACAAATAAAATGTCCATTGCATATATAAAATTAGTATTCCCATTTCTCTTGCTACTTACTGTACCTGAAGGACCATTAGATCTTTTCATCTGATCTATCTCCATCCATTAGGATGTGAGCTACTTAATAATAGGCATTGTCTAATTTTTGTACTTGTATCCTCAGCATTTAGTACCATGCTTAGCATGTTGTCCTTAATAAATATCTTTTGTTTATTCTTTCTTTTCTTAAATGTTACAAAGAACTTTATCTTTTTTTTAATATATTGCTGCTTCTTAAAAAGAATGCCACTTCTAGCTTTCGAATGTCTGGGTTCCTAGATTGTTTAAAGAACTATTTCTTCATTTTCGTTTCACACATAGTGGAAAGAAATACTAAACAGAAGATTGGCTAAATTTTTCAGATTAAATCTTAATTTTTGCTACTTTTAGAAGATGAGCTCAAAAATATCCTTAAATTTTTCAGGAGAGTCTGTTTTTTCTTAGTTATTATAGTCTTTTCATAGAGAATGAACAAAGCTTTCAAATTATAGAAGATAAAGTTAGAGCCTCTATTCTTTTCTTTTCTTTTTTTTTTTTTTTTTGCTTTTTGCTGAGGCAATTGGGGTTAAGTGACTTGCTCAAGGTCACAAAGCTAGGGAATGTTAAGTGTCTGAGACCAGATTTGAACTCAGGTCCTCCTGACTTCAGGGCTGGTGCTCTATCCACTGCACCACCTAGCTGCCCCTAGAGCCTCTATTCTTAACAACACTGAAAATTATGTATATTTCCATTCAAAGTTAATCGTGTGGAAGAAACCACCACTTATGTCTTATATATCCAAGGTAGAAAATAACACAATTTATGATAATAAATAACATTTATACTGAAAGGATCATTTTGTAGCCTTGTTAGTCCTTTAATCAAGTTGTTACTACTCAGAGATAGATACGTTAATTTCATTCAATCATTTTAATATTTCCATTAGCAACTTATTAAAGGTTTTCTCCTTCATCATTGTTTTCAAGTTAAAGAGTATAAATCAAGTAACACATTGTCATCACAAAATGGCCTGGAAGGAATGTTGGAATAAAATATTGGATAAAATAAGTGCTTTGCCAAATATGATATTTTAGCAAGA
This sequence comes from Myrmecobius fasciatus, assembly GCA_023553655.1. Classification (NCBI taxonomy): domain Eukaryota; kingdom Metazoa; phylum Chordata; class Mammalia; order Dasyuromorphia; family Myrmecobiidae; genus Myrmecobius; species Myrmecobius fasciatus. Next base: position 174,218 of record JAJPUD010004195.1, read on the forward strand.
TATTAACTTATAATAAGTAATGAGACCAGTTATAGTGAAAAGCCATGTAATATTTTCAGGTAAATAAATAAAAACAGACAGGTTATTTGTAAGTTTAATAATATCATTATAAATTATTTGATGTCACATTGTTGCTCTAATGCAATATTTCCATATGTAATTTGCTGGCTCTCTCGGGGGCGGGGGGGAGGTAGGGAATATATACATGAAACACTTTAAAGTTGAATCTATATTAACATTTTCTCCATTAACTTTTGAAATCAACAATAAATCAAACTTTGATTTGTAGGATTTGCTACTTGGCATAAATTATTTCAATGAAAGTTTTAACAGCTGAAGAATGTTTCAGGGCTTTAGTGCACTCCTTGTTTCACCCTCACCAGAATCATGTGGGTGGCCCTTAATATCTATGACACAGAACAAAGAACTATTGCATATCAAGTCTGAGAAGTTGGGTTTTAATCTTGATTCTAATCTTTATCATTATCAGAACTGTTTTAAGTGTCTGTCATGTTTTTGTTTTTTAAATTTCCACTATTTATTTGAATAAATTCCAAGGTGATTTCTTTAAATTTTCTTTCTTTCTTTTTTGAAACGTTGATACTTTCTGTTTTTGTGAATGTTCACTCTTTCCATTAGTTTTACTTTATACAATGATTGCAAATAAAAAGTTCAGAAAAATTGAACATGTTGACCATGTCTGACAATTTATTGTCTAAGATATGGATTTTATCAAATGCCAGAAGGAAACAGGGATTATAACAAACAAGGGGGTAAAAAATCTGTGTTTTCAGAGAATTGTACTTCTGATTTCTTTATTCTATCAATGGCATCCCTGTTCTCCCAGTATCTTTTAATATTATCTTCCATTCTCGTGTTTCTTTATTTTTGTTGAAAGAACCACCATTTTCCCAGCCATTGAAGTTCAAACTCTAGAATCATGGTGGACTCTCCCTCCCCCCTCAGCCCTGATTCTGTTTCATTCCAACTCATGCATCAAGGTAATGTAAACTAAGCCTCATTTTGAACTTGCAGAGGTAGATTTATTACTGGGACTAAACAAACTGCCAAATCTATAATTTGATTAAAGGGTTGAATAACATTTTAGATTATTGTAAGGCACATTGTATGGGACCACATCTTTGTGGGCAAAGTATTTAAGTCTTCCAGTACACTTTATCCACTGTGCCACCTAACTGCCTCTAATCTAGCCACATATTCTATTTCTTATTAATTTCTGTAAATCCTATGGGAAAAATACATAGCGATGGATACACACACACACACACTCATTTACATTATGTACATATATACATTTTATATGTATAGATATATCTCAAACATTTGTAAATAGACAAATATGTACACACACACCCATCCATATATATATATATATATATATATATATGTATTTTTGTCACACATATAGACAGCTGTACATATAGACAGCTGGAGTGTCAGATACATACATACATAAGTACATAAACTCATTTACTTCTACATTCCAATTGCATTTCATATCTAGACAAGAGGTACTCTTTACATTCCAGTGTTATGACCATTAGGACAGAATCTTTAGGATGGTTATAAATTCAATAAACAAAACATGTCTTGATTAGTTATAACATCCCAGGGGAGAGGTAATATGACATAATTGATAGGGAGACAAGCTAAAAGTCAAGAAGCTTGAATTTAAATCATTGACTGTGTCTAGGAGCAAGTCACTTTACCCTTTTAGTGTCCAATGTAAAGCTGTGAATTACAGAATGGTAGAGGGATTTTTCATATTAATAGTTAGCTTCACTGTAAAAGTTAAAAGATCAGGACTCCAAAATAAGGGGGCAGAAATTGGGAAATATAACAAAACAACAACAATAATAAACTGACCTCTGTTATCAAGCAGATAATAATCTATTGGAGGCAGAGCAGAGGAACAACATGATGACAGATACCTACATATAAAATAATTTCATAAGAAAGAGAATACCAACAAAATGGTGTGTGACCTGGAAGAGGTGTTTGAAGGCAGTCTTAAAGAATGCCTGAGATCCCTGAAGATGCTCCATTAAAGAATGGCTCTAAGGCTCTAGAAGATGATGTAATCACCAGTGTTTCCTGTGAAGAGGAGGATATGGAGGGCTTTCCATGTAAAAGGATCCCTTTTCCATTTGGATGCTACACTGGCTATCCACCAAGATAGTGGAAAACACCTTTGACAATCATCCATCTTTCTGTTTTAAGTCTTGCTTAATATTTACAGTCAGGGTAATTGAGCAAAGTCACTCCATGGTTGCATCTGTGAAGGAGTCTTATGCTGATAACATATGTGTTTGAGGAGAAGGCTTGTGAAAGCTTGTTTCAGGATGGTCTTTGAGGCTCTGTATTGGTCAAGAGTCAAATGCTTTCAAAAGTTAAATAAATAAGATGATGGAGTTTTCTATTCTCTGAAGCGTTCTTTTCATTTTGTGACTATGAAAATTAATCTGCTATAGAAAAGCATTTATAAAAACCTCCTTGTTGCACAATTTTTGTCAAGGACATGTTTTGTGAGGGTTTTCAAGTCATTCTCATAGATTTTTGCCATTGCTGAAATCTTCTCTTCATCACTTTTTTGAGGGGAATGATAACATCCAGGAATTTTTCTCATTGTTCAATACTTTCTCTTCATGAAAATATCTTGAGAATGAACTCTGTTTTCAAAATTGCTTCACCCATATCTTTTTATAGTGGCAAGGAAAGAGAAACTGAGTGGATGCTCATCAGTTGGGGAATGGCTAAAGAAGTTATGGTATATGAATGTAATGAAATATTATTATTCTATAAGAAATGATCAGCAGGATGATTTCAGAAAGGCCTGGAGATACTTATATGAACTGATGCTAAGTGAAGTGAATAGAACCCAACATTGTGCACAGCAACAAGAAAATTATATGATGATCAATTCTGATGGACGTGGCTCTTTTCAACAATGAGGTGATTCAGGTTAATTCCAATAGACTTGTGATGAAGAGAGCCATCAGCACCCAGGGAGAGGACTGTGGGTACTAAGTGTAGATCACAAAATAGTATTTTCACCTTTTTCTTGTTTGCTTGCTTTTTGTTTTCTTTTTCATGTTTTTCTTTTTGATCTAATTTTTCTTATGCTGCATGATAATTGTGGAATTATGTATAGAAGAATTGCACATGTTTTAACATGTATTGGATTACTTGCCGTCTGGGGAGACAGTGGAGGGCAGGAGGGAGGAAAAAATTCAGAAAACAAGGTTTTGCAAGATTGAATGTTGAAAACTATCTTTGCAAATATTTTGAAAATAAAAAGCTATTATTAAAAAAATGACTTCACTGTCATCATGAATATTTTGTGTACGCTTGGCCTAGTCTAGCTCTTCTTCCCATCTGCTTCCTCCTTTATGAAATTTCCATTTCTTCACCTAGCATTTTAGGAGACAGAGATGTGATTCTACTGTCAATATTTGACATCAATTTGTAATAATGGTAATGTAAAATTAGTTCCAATTTTGGTTTACTGATTATGCACTATTAAGTTTCATCTATAAATGTTCTTGGGATGACTTGGTTTAATTGAGTGACACAAAAAGTATAAAGTATCCTTTTTTGCCTCCTAGATGTTTTAAGAAATGAATCTAATTACCAACTTTTACAATTCCTTCTTCAAAGTTTTGCAAATGAGTTTTTATTATCAATCATTTTGGACTTTGGCTGCAATGTCACTCTGGCTATCAAAGGAGAACAAATGCTTGCTGGCTGGGGTGTTCTGAAGCAAAGCCTTTTCTGATCCCCCAGTTGTTAGTGTTGTCTCACCCCAAAAATTACCAATGTCTTTACTTATTTATATACATGGTTGTATCCAGCAGAATGCTAACTACTTCAAATTGCTGACTATTTTGCTATTGTTTTAATTAATTAATTTTGATGTTGTTGTAGCACAATAGAGCATTGTGCCTATAGTCAGAAAGACCAGAATTCAAAATCAGCCTCAGACATTTAGAAGCTGTGTGACCCTGGACAAGCCACTTAAATCATTGTTTACCTCACTTTCCTCATCTGTAAAATGGAGATAATAACACTACCTACCTCTCAGGGTGTTATGAGGAATAAATGAGATAATAATTATAAAGCACTTGGCAAAGTGCTTTTCCCATAGTAAGTGCTAGCTATAAATGTTAGCTATTTTCGTCATCATTATCCCCATAGCCTAGCATAATAAACACTTACAACATGTGAGAGCTTTTTCTGCCTCATTGCTATTTTCCAACAGTTAATTTTCTGTAGCAAATAGTGATAGTTCATGTTGATTTCCTTTATTTTCCATTTGAAGGTAAATGTCTAGAATGTTCAGGCAGAAGCTTTTGTCATTTCATGCCATAGCTTGTCATTCCTGTTGTTTATTTTGATTTGATGTTAATTTGGACCACAGTTCTAATCTAATTTGATTGTACATAAATGGATGATTCAACAATTCAAACCAACTTCCTATATGTTAGAATAAAGTTATTCTCATTTTGTGATTTTGCTTGATATTCTTTATATCTAGTACCTTCTTACTGTCTTCTTGAAGAATATTTGAGATAGTTGGACTTCTAAGGAGTTTGCACATCTTTCATTTCATAATCCTGAACTATATTTACAACATATTTTTCATGTATCCTTTATGCTCATCTTTTCATCAAAGATACTGAGTTTTAAGGCATGTGCTGATCGAGTTTAAGGATCTAGCCAAGTTCTTTGAAGACTTTCTCTAATTCTTTACCTTCTGCTGGCATGTAGGCTGTAATTATCTTCATAGTGGTCTTTTTAATTATGCTCTTATAAACACTACAAGGCAAGATGGTCAAGTGTTCCATTAAATGACATTTTTATAGCCTTAGGGTTCATGGTGAAATCAACTTTGTCAAATCTGTTATCTGCCTCTCCAAGGAGAGTCTGTGAGGCAGTGCCATTAGTTTCAATTACCTTTTGTTCTCTGGTGTAATTTATAGCAAGAATATTAAACGTTCTGTGTTCCCCACTAAATAAATCACCTAATTATAATATATCTTTAACTACAACATATATTGACTACTCATGAAGTCTGATGGAGTCACTTGATGCTGGGAAAAAAGACAAGTCACCCAAGTTCTAGGAATACAGCTAATCATATACTTTAAAATAAAAGTGGCTACTACAAAGAAATAAAAGCTGAAGAAATAAGAGGAAATTTTAAAATTTATTAGATTTCTTTTAAGAAGCAGCAGAGTAACAAATATTGAGAAGTAGGCCCATAAACCAGCTATCTTATTGTAAAATTGTATCTGTATCTTCCATCTTGTATCATGGAATAATTCATCCAGTAAACATTTATTAAATACATAATGTATGTGATGTGCAAGGGACTGGGTACATACAAGATTGAAGTAAGAACTAATAACCCTCAAACAGTTCATAGTCAAGTAAAGCTTTATAATAAAAACACAGATCATAATATACAAAAAAGGTATCACAGAGGTAGCAAATAAAATGTCATAGGAGCTTTAAGGAAAAAAGGTTTTTATTGTCCTGTTGTACTTTAAAAATCAGCCTATTAAAAGGAGTGATGAGTTTGTTTCTTTCTCATCCTAATTGTAAAAATTATTCACTTACTCTTCTTTTATCTACTCTTTCTCCATTTAGTTAAAAATGCTCTAAAATAGTGTAAAAATACCCACTTAAACCCATAAAAAATTTCATTCTTATAATGAAATACTTACAAAACATAGAAGATATGGCTAATTGAAAGAAAAATTGGCTCTGAAGTGAGAAGTTTTTTGTCGTTTAGCTGTGTAAGTCATGTCTGAGTCTTTGTAACCTCATTTGGGGCAAAAATACTAGAGTGATTTGCCATTTCCTTCTCCAGCACATTTTGCAGATAAGGAAACCAAGGCAAACAAGGTTTAGTAACTTGCCCATTAGGAAGTGTCTGAAGCTGGATTTGTACTCATGAAGGTAAATCTTCCTGATTCCAGACCCAACATTCTATTTACTAAGACAGCTCTCTCTCTAAGATAGCTCTCTCTCTGAAGTGAGAAGACATGGATTCAAATCACATCTCTGATTTTATTACCCACTTGACCTTAGTTAAAACATTTAATTTCTCTGTAAAACAATAGGGTTAGATTCAAATGCCTCAAAGATCTCTCCTAGTTCTAAATATATAATCATAGATTTTAAAAAGATCAATACTTCTTAAATATTCCTTCCATACTTAAGAAAATGCCTAGACTAGGTCTTGACTATGCCAGATCTTAATGATTTAGACTGAGAGAGAATAAAATCCTGAAGGGAAAAGAGCACTGTATTTGAAGTCAAAGGAGCTAAATTCAAATTTTAGCTTTATTTTTCACGATTTATGTGAACTAAGGGCATGCTAATTTGATTTATTAGGCCTCAGTTTTCTAATTTGTAAAATGAAAGGGCAGAACTAAAAGAGATTTAGTACTGGAGGGTACCTCAAATATAATCTAGTCCAACTTTCTTATTTTTTAAGTGGAAATTGAGACCTCAAGGTGAAGTGACATGCCATTAGATACTAAATATTAGAATTGGGCTACAATTTCCCTAATTATGTATCCTTTGTCACCAAATGATCTCTCCAATATCCCTTGTCCTAAATATAAGTGCTTTTGATAAAATCCTTTAGAAAAAATTAATTTGGGACTATTTAATTTAATAAAGATAGGACTCCTTCATATTCTGAAAACAGGCCACCAGCTTGTACCCAGTAAAAATAATACAAATAGGCAACACAATGGTTATTACTGTAACAATGGGGATTGGAATGCAGAAAGCCACAATCTCTTTTATCTAACCACCTTTATGAATGTTGAAGAGATTTTGTGAGAGATCTCTTTGAGCTAGCAGTCCAGCTCTCTGTATTTTGAGATCACTGGCCTACAAAGGGGACAGAAGTCTCAATCTGGGCTTCATTAGCCATAGGCTAATGAAAAAATGGGGGTAAGCATATCCTGCAAAACAAGGCAACACTCCTCTGATGCTTAATATTTCATTTCAATCATCCTATACCTCTTCATTCTAAGGCATTTTAAATCTATGGTGACTAGCAAAAAGTTTTTGTTTTATATATATTAATAGAAAGTTAATTTTTCTGCTTCATTTTGACTTCATTTTTGTTGTTGCTGTTGGCAGGTTATTGTTGAATCATTAGGAAGTTCAGTGCCCATAATGATGTAGAGAGAAGGGAGATTGTCCACACATCCCTATCCTTAACCAATTATATTGGTATCCCCTTTTTACTATAAAAAGGTCAAACCATAAGAATAATCATGTCTTTCTCTTTGAAATTAAAAAAAATTATATTGTAAAAATACTACCGCTTGAAAACAGCGGTCACAGGCATGTCCCCCACACCCCTCCCCATTAAAATAAACATTCAAGGCAGCCCTGTCTATCCATAGTGAGAGCCTTCGTATAGGTTTTTGTTTCAAAGACACAATGCAGCTGTGTCAGGGAATACTCCTGATTCTAAATGAGAGGGGTGGAGGCTTGTGGAATTGCCAGTTGTTAACTAGAAAATGTCCAAACAATAACACAAAGTCAACTTTCTTAAAAAAAAAAAAAACAAAACCCAAAACAAAACATTTTAAAATATGTAAACTAGAAAATATGACAATTCTATCTGGGTAGAAAATTAGAAAACAGAAGATAAAATTACTTCACTCAGCATCAATAAATGTAACAAACAAAGCTCATGCTACTTAAAATTAAATCCACACAGCAGCAATTACACTGAGCTAGTGATGTGAAAGGCTGTGAAAGGTTAGAGGATTTGATTACTAAGCCAGCTCAAATTACTAAAATCATAGCTTATATTGGCAGGCCACAGTGGCTCCATACACTAATCCATCCCTTTTTATACATTCTCCTCAACTTCTAGAGCTCCAATTTCTAGTTAAGTTTTGAAATTATAGTATTTCAACAGTAAAATGGAGCTGGGCACCTTGGAAAGAAAACTGCATATGTTATGTTAATATAACAAAGTCCAAATTATTTATAACTATGAAAGAAATTGTCTACATAATGAGTTTTGTTTTAAGATAGCAGTAAAAAATTTAATTTTGCACTTTGCTTTAGATTTTACATTCAATAAGAAAAGGGTATTGCATAAATATGTAATACTAATAAAATAAATGCTTTATCTGCAAAGCCTACTTATTTCAAATCATTTTACATGTTTTCAAAACATTTTACATGCATGTATTTATAGTTCCTATAATTTATTTTAGATCAATATTCTTAAATGTATTTTACAAGTTGCTTTTTCTAACACACCTAGGCACACAAATGAGTAAAATATTTCTAAGCAAAAGGTTATTCAGGGATTTGGGCAAACACACACATAAGTCAACTTCTCAAGAGTGGTTTAAGACTTAATTTAAGTCTCAATTATCTGATCATTTTTGTGTTTTAAAAATAATAGAAAAACAACAACAACAAAAACAACAAAGATGATGCAGTACAACTGAGGCAGAATCTATGTGACTAAAACTAGATTTGTCTAGGGGGGGAGGGAGGGGGGGAGAGGGGGAAGGTATTGTTTTTAAAGAACCCAGTATCTATCTATCTATCTGTCTGTCTGTCTGTCTGTCTGTCTATCTATCTATCTATCTATCTATCTATCTATCTATCTATCTATCT
>JAJPUD010004195.1:182918-208352 GCA_023553655.1 Myrmecobius fasciatus
TCTATCTATCTATCTATCTATCTATCTATCTATCTATCTATCTATCTATCTATCTATCCATCCATCCTTTTAAGGCACAGTAGAATCCTGGACATATTGTAATCTCAAAATCTAGCAGAAATTAATCCTGAGTCCAAATCCAGTGTCAAACAACTTACTGACTGAGTGACCCTGAGCAAATCACTGAACCCTGTTTGCCTTGGTTCCTCATTTATAAAATGAACAAGAAAAGGAAATGCCAAACCACTTCAGTATCTTTACTAAGAAAACCCAAAACGGGGCCATGAAGAATTAGACATGACTAAAAAAATTATTGAATGCCATACATGCCTTTTTAAACATGTCTTTTTTATGAAATAGAATAGAACCACAAGTTTTATTTTCAGATGAAAAATGACAAATTCAGCACTCAATCTAAATCTGGAAATCAGATTCAAAGCAAAAATGCCAATTTCAAAGATGATGTACTAACTCAATTTTTTGGGCACAGAATTTTAGGTAAGGAGATATGGTTGGGAAATATCTATTGTGATTTTAAAGATATCTTTTGACATTAAAGAGTAAATTTTCAGCAATATCTGAACACATGAGCCTAAATACAACCTAAATCAAAAGTCAGAGAACCACTCAGGATCACTAAATCACTTTTTTGCTGTAAATATGAATACTAAGAGACCAAGGAAAAAACATTCAAAGATTTTAAGAAGAAAAATCTTTGACTGATATACTTTAGATCTCAGTTTCTTAAACTGTGATTTGTGACACTACATGGAGTCTCATAACTAGATATGGGGGTCCTGAAATTATAATTTATTATAAATCAATGTTTGATTTATCTACCTATCTTTTATACCCGAGATCATGTAAAAATTTCAGGCAAGAAGGAGTTGTGAGTGGAAAAAGTTTAAGAAGCCCTACTTTAGACAAACTGTAGATAAAACTGAGTAAAGTAAAAGCAAAAAGCCCAAATTCACCTTACCCATGTGGTAGTCTTTGTATTATGATCAATGAAGAATGGACGGCCATTTGGAGCTATCCTCATTTCCCAACCAGGTGGCAAGAAGCTCTGTGTAACTTTGTGCTGTGGTTTTGGAGAGTTGTAAGGTGATGGCTGAGGAGATTGTGGATTGGAAAGGGTGTCCTTTACAGCTCGACGAATGGGTGAATCCTTGGCACCCTATAGAATAATAATACTCATTAGCATTCTTTCATTGCCATTTTAGATAAGCCCAAGTGAGCTTGTAGAAAGCTTCTCACTGGAGAAGAATGAAAAGTAGGCATCTATTTTTAATTAAAATATTTATTCCTATTTCTACATTTACCTTAACTCACTTTTTTTAACCTCACTTTCTCTATAACTATCAATGAATGTTTTGAAATATAAATTCCACTAATTTAATGAAGTTTTATGTATGCTAAGCTCAGTGAAGATTTCACAGACCACAAAAAATGTTGTTCCTGCCCTTAAGAGCTCACAATCTAATGGGGAAGATACTTATAATCTTTACAACAAGATATAAAACTTATTTATTGGAGGAAAATACTAACATGGCTTTTGCACAACATAATAGATCTAAAATTTAAGAATTAAGCTGCAGTTCCAAGGGAGCTTGATCTAGAATATATGTGGTTCCCCTTCACCCCCACTGTCTGCACACATTTTAAGCATGAGGCATATTAAGAATCCCTTGAATTTAAGTGATACACAATTGCTTTCCCCAAACTGTAACCATTCAATGCTTTGAAAGGATTAGTTTTCCATTCATTTTTTATGACAATCATGAAACCTAAGAAACAATGTTGTAAACAACACAAATGGTAGCACAAGCTGAATGCCCAGCCATGATTTGTAGACTGCATGAACAACCAATACCTATGCTAGAATCTTTGCCTGAAAAACATGAAAGCAGATACAATGACAATCTGAATTTTACCTAATGATGAAAGCAACAGCTACATTGTAACACTCAAACAGAAGCCTTTAGAAGGTTGATAAAATGAAATTAGGTAGAGTCCATAGTAGAAAGTAGGAAACACAGTAATGATTGCAGAGGTCCCAACCAAGATGGAATAACTCACAATTCACCAAGAGCCCAGCAAAATGAGTATGAGAATTAAGTGAGAGGAATCAAAGGATGTTGCTAGGCAAAACAGAGAAGCATGTAGAAGCTGTAAGAAGAACACCTTTGCTATGAAGGGAAACAACAGACTACGGAGAAAGGAAGAAAGGGGCTGCCAAACTGGAGTCAGAGTTAAAAGACAAGAAAGAATGAGAGAAGTCACGGATAGAAGTGATCCTTTGTTAGATGAGACAGACTTCTCACCTCCAGCGGCGCAGATAAAGTTACTGTAGGCGAACTGAGGCTACGAGGCCGGCGGATCTGGGGCTCACTTAGATGGTTGTTACTGTTGGAAGTGGATCCAGATGCACCATCTTCGGCAAGCTATTTTAGAGGCAAAAACAAATTAGCTAAATAAAAGGATCTTCTTCTGTCTCTGATTAGGCTGTGCAACCCCCAAACAACAACAACAGCAACAACAATAACTACAATAAAAGGTCTGGCATATTTAAATCTTAGAGGGAATAATTAAACATAATAATAATGATGCAAAGAAGGGGCAGGAAAATACTATCAAGGGGAATAAAAATGAATCACTTCCTTAGAATCAAAACTATCTTCAGGCCACCAGAAAAAAAACATTAGCAACATATTATAATAGACTATTATTATTATTATTTGGAAAATCTCATTTATTTAACATTTTTAAAATATACCCATTTATATTTCATCTTGGGCACCAAAGAAGAAATATTTCCTTAGGCAAACATTGGACTCAAATCCATATAATTTTTTAGTGGAATGTAACTTTTTTTCATGACCTTTTAGTAGAAAGTATGGGTTTTGAAAAACAATGAAATGGGCCATATTTTCCAATTCTACTGCCTGCCTCAAAGTTGGGCAGAACCTTCATACCTGCATAATGGGTCGAGTCCAGGTTGTAGTTCGATTGTTATGATTGACATAGTATGTGCGTCCCTTAGCATCTTTCCTTTCTTCCCAGCCTGAAGGAAGGCCCGGCGTAGTATGTACATAGGCCACTGATGGCTGTTTATGCAAGAAACTGGCATTATTTTATGCTCTACAATCATTTTGTGAACAGCTTTTTAAAGTCATTTCCACCTTGAGAATCCTTTTCCTTTAACATAGCACGTTAATGTTATTTTTAGGGAAAAAAACCACAGGAGAACATTTAAAAGAGATTATCTTCAAAACATAAAACTTGCAGTCACTCTATCTTAAGAGTGCATTATCACTAGACGATACAATTTTAGGAACTAAGGACAAGAATGAGCAATTAGTAGGCCCTAAAGTCTACTGGATCTGGAGAGCCATTGCTCTGAAAATGATAAAAATAAAAGATTGTTTGTTCATAAAAGTATATTGAGATCACAATTTTTTTTAAAAAATCTAATAAAATTCAAATGCCATCTTTCATTAGAGCAATGCCTTAGGCTGAATAAATTATAGTATGTGAATGCCATGGAATATTATTGTTCGGTAAGAAACGCCAGCAGGATGATTTCAGAGAGGCCTGGAGAGACTTGCATGAACTGATGCTGAGTGAAATCAGCAGAACCAGGAGAACATTATACACAGCAACAAGACTATATGATGATCAATTCTGATGGACATGGTTCTTTTCAACAATGATGTGATTCAAACCAGTTCCTCATCCAGAGAGAGGCCTAAGGGAACTGAGTGTGAACCACAACACAGCATTTTAACACTTTCTGTGAATATTTCCATGCATTTTGTTTTCCTTTTTAGGTTTTTTTTTTCTCTCTTTCTAGATCTGATGTTTCTTGTGCAGTAAGATAACTGTATAGATATGTATACATATATTGGATTTATCATATAATTTAACATATTTAGCATGTATTAGAGTACCTTTCATCTAGGGGTGGGGGGTGAGGGGAAAGAGGGGAAAAACTTGGAACAAAAAAAAGTTTTGCAAAGGTCAATGTAAAATGCAAAAATCACTCATATATATTGTAAATAAAAAGCTTTTAGTAAAAAAAAATAAAGCAATGCCTTAGTATCTGACTAGTTCCTCTTTATAGAATATATTTTCCCAAATAACTACAATAGAGATGCTCCATCAATCCCTCTTCCCAAATGAATCCCAAATACTCCTTCTGAGCCTCCTAATACACAAAACCCTTTAGAGAAAAGAAAGTGTGTGTTTGCAAAAAGGGGCCTCATTTTTTCAATTTTTTGCTGTTATAAAAAGTGCCATTACAAACAGTTTGGTATATGTAAGCCTTTTACTTTTGTCTTTTACCTCCTTGGGACATATATGCCTGGCCGTGGAATCTCTGAGTCATTTATTGTATAATTCCAACTTCCTTCCAGAATGGTCAGACTAATCCAGATTAACTCCACCAACAGCATATTAGTGTTTGTTCTTCATTAGCCCCTCCACAATGACTATATATTAAGGCTCTTTCTCAAGGGTAATATGCATACTGACAAATATATAATCAAGGGTAGAAAATTAAGAGCAGAAAAAGGCTTCTCTGCTAAGATTCAGATTTCTCAAGGTCTGATGCTGCCATAAATTGAGATTTAGCAGTATAAGAAGAGATTCTGACCTAACAAAGTCTGAAAAGGAATATCTCTTAAATCCAAGGTTCTAAATGGGACGAATGTTTGCTATATAAATTGCTTCAATGCTCCTGTTTAATAGGACAGGGTAGCATTCTTTGTTACTTAAAAACAAGTATATAAAAATCTTTGGAATGTTCAGAAGAAAATGACACCTTTGCTATTTTGCAAATAAAGCTGAATGAGGATATTGATCTTCTTTTATTATTATCTTCCCTGATTAGGGATTCTTCTTGGACTACCATTTATTTGAACAGATGCTATTATGATCTCTTTATTCTACTAAGGATGAAAACATATTTGTATCCAAGAAGACCTATATGAATTGATGCAGAACAAAGTGAGCAGAACCAAGAGCACAATTTCACAGGAAAAACAATATTGCAAAGACATACAAGTTGGAAAGGTTTAAGAACTGATGATCAAGATTCTGGAAGGCCCAAAATGAAGCATGCTACTTGGTTTTTGATAAAAAGGTGATGGACTCATGATACAGAATGAGATGTAAACTTTTGGACAAAGTCATTATGGGAATGTTTGGTTTGACTACATGCATATTTGTTTTAAGTTTTTTTTTTCTTTTTAATAGGTATGATAAAGGAAGAGAAAAGTAAATACTTGCTAATCTTAAAAAGAGAAAGAATAAACATATTTGTAATCCAAGTTCTTTCTTTGATGGCTATAATCTCTTTTGCTCTGATATTAAGTTTAGAATTTAAAAGCCTTGGCAAAACAGCATTTAGAAAGCTAGTGTCATGTGGGTGAGTGACCATAGTGTACTTGCTGGAAATAGCAGCCTATTAAAAGGGGGCTCTGCCATATAACTTAGGCAACATTTTACAAGAGGTCAAAGATTTCACCCCATGTTCTATATAGTATGTTCCAGATGGAAATTAATTTGTTCCATGGGAAAACTAACACATGATGAGATTTTTATTTTATTTTTATATTTTAAAAGTAAGTGGACTAGATAACACAGGTGCATTTACTAAGCTTTGATCATATTTGTTTTATAACATTCCATGGATAAATCCAGTGAAAACTATTTTGGCAGTAATAAGAGCTATGACATGGTATGAAAATGAAGAATTTCCATAGAAGCTCTATTCTCTGTCACCTGTTGAAAAACATTAAGTAAAAATTCACTGCTTTGTTCTCTACTCCTGACAGAAACTGTTGGGACAAAAAAGGATTCAATCCAAAAGGAGAATTCTGTGACCACAGAAAATTTTGATCTTGGAAGTTCTTATTTTAAAAAAAGGGAAAGTACACATAATGAGGGAGATCAGTACATCCAATGCTTGTAAATTATGACAGCCCTACTGTTTTTAATGAGCATATTAATTTGACTTAACTGTATTCTGATTTAACTAAGTGCACAGAATGTACAGGTTGCAGTCTTAACCTATTGCATCTATCACATTGCAAATGTTTGTAGCTAAATGGAGTAAATAAAAAATTGGCTGAGTCACACCAATAAAATTATGTGCTATCTGTGTACTTTTTTTTTATAGTACTGCCCCCATGAGACTAATTAACAGAATAATCTTATTTAGGAACTTTCTCCCCACACCTATAGGAGAATAATAAATAACAATTGATATTTATATAGTGTTTTAAAATGCATTAAATCAAAAGATGGTTATAAACACTGACCTTTAATAAAATGCTCAGTTCTCTCTCCTAAATGATGTGAAATGAAACTGAAAAATCTAACTTTTGTTTTCTTAATAGTATTTTATTTTTTCAAATACATGTAAAGATAATTTTCAATATTCATTTTTGTAAGATTGTGTATTCCAACTTTTTTCTCCCTCCCTTACCTTGCCCCTCCCCAAGATAACAAGCAATATAATATAGATTATCCATGTATAATACCTTTAAAATCAAACTAAAAGAGTAAAAATATACAACTCTTTTAAATCAAATGATGTTCCTGAGATAATTGACTTTCTTTAAAAACAGGTTAGCCTGTGATACCAACCCAGAACACAAAGTCATGTGATACCCTCTCCCCAGAGTAGTCAATAAGAATACATGATTCAGACTTTAAACAAAGCCAGGAAAGCTAAAATAAGGGCAAATATAATTGAGATAATTTAACAAAATGATTGCTAATGTTTCATCCTTCTGTTATTCATAAGATACAAGAATTCCAACTTCCCCAAGAAAATTTTCCTTGAGAAGGAAGTTAACAAATGCTAACAAAATTTCCTTGAGAAGGAAGTTAACAAATGCTAACAGGTTCTAATATAATATCTAGTGCATTTCACTTTTCAATCGCTTAAGCTGAATACTGTTGTGCTTGATGATGTCACATCTCCATCAATTACAATTGCATAATAGTTGAATTTAGGTAAAATGAAAAAAATCTATTATGATCTGAAACAATAAAACCCACAATATTCCCCCCCAAAATGATATTGATGTAATAGAGGATGCTGCAAAAGTATGGACACTGGCCCATAATTTCAATCATTTTCTTCTTGCATATTCTTAAACAAATCAGTGTGATCCCTTTGAATCTTAATTTCTTCATTTGTAAAATGATAGAGTTTAAATGAGGTGATCTTTAAGATCCTTTTAAATTTAAAAGTCTAGGGCCCCTACTTGACCACATCAGAAAAATTTCAGAATTATCTCAAATGGTAACAAACTATTACATTTTTTGTCATGAGTCAATTCCAGAGTCTTACACATACATATATTACCATAGTATAATAATATTATTCTCCATGGTATAATAATAATAGGATTGCTAATTTATATAGCACATTAAGGTTGGTAATATATTTTACATATATTTTCTCATTTGCTTCTCACAACAATCCTGATATAAAGATGCTATTAATATTCCTATTTTATACATAAGACTGCTGAGGCTGAGAAAGGTTACTTACTCTTGAGTCTCACAGCCAGTCAATGTCTGGAATGTCTGGAAAATTTGACCTGAAGTCTTCCTGACTTCAAATACAGTATTCTATTCACAATGACATGCTGCCTCTCTAGACAAGAAGTCAAAATCTTGGGATCTGTACTCAACTTCCCCAATTTAACTGTACAACCATGGTCAAATGACATAAATTTCTTTGAAATTCAATTAGCTGGCAAAAAATTGGAAATCAAGAGAATGTCCATCAATTGGGGGAATGGATAAATTGTGGTATGTGACTGTCATGGAAAATCATTATACTAGGGGAAATGATGAGCAGGATGCTCTCAGAAAAAAAAACCTGGAAAGTCCTCCATGAACTCAAGCAAGGTGAAATGTACTACATACAAAATAACAGGAATGTTCTGGGATGACCAACTTTAAATGAATTTGCTATTTCAGCAGTACAATGAACCACAATGTGAAGGACTTATGATGATAATTCCTATTCATATTCAGTGAAGAACCTGATTGTGTCTGAATACAGATTGAAGCATTTTCACTTTGTCTCTCTAACTTTATTAACTTTCTTTTTTTTTTTTTTTTGCTGAGACAATTGGGATTAAGTGACTTACTCAGGGTCACACATCTAGGAGGGGTGGTGTTAAGTGTCTGAGGCCAGATTTGAACTTAGGTCCTCCTGACTTCAGGGCTGGTGCTCTATCTACTACACCAACTAGCTACCACCCTCATGCTCTATATAGTATGTTCCAGATGGGAATTAATTTGTTCCATGGGAAAACTAACACATGGTGAGATTTTTTTACATCCACAGTGACTGCCCATAATATAACTGACCATAAGCATTATGAAAGATCACAAAGTACTTTATAAACATAAGAGAATATGTTTAGAATAATCATTTCTATTATCTCATAGTAAGGTCCTATTATTGTAAGCTGAATTACTAAATATTGTGTGTCCACAAATCAAAAACACTATAGCTATGTAGGTATGAGGGTTCCTTGAGATGTTTTAATTTGAATAGATATTAATGAGTACTGGATCTTAAAAAGAGAAAATAAAAGGGGGAAAAGTAGATCTGATGCTTTAAAAGGAAGTCCTTATGTGAAATAACAACTTTTGTTAACAAAGTGCTTTATGATAATGAAATACATTATGTCATATGATAATAATGATAATGCAATGATACTGTGAAGTGAGGTATCACAATTATTTAGCCCATTTCATAGATGAGAAAACTGAAACTGAAAGGTAAAGAAATTTAACCAAAGCTCAAGTTTAGATGTTTTCAGACTCCAAAGCAAATACTCTCTCCACTACACAATAGGTTTTAGAACTATGGGTGAGAATGGTATTGTTGATCTATACATTGCCTCAAGAGGTTTCTTCTACTTCCAAGAAAAGAACATCAGCAAGCTTTTTCCTACTCTAAAGGTGTCTGCTACTGACAAAACTATTAAAAGCAACAACAAATACTTAGGGACTCCATTGTTAAAGCAAGTGAGGCACTAGGGATTTATACAGTGGGGATTCTTATGTATTATTCTTGTTTTGGACATGAATAATTGCTACATTCTGGTTAAAACACAGGCATGGCAGCCTTATAAGTGTACGTAAATAGGGCAAAAAGCATTAAAAAATAGCATTAAAAAAACCTGGAAACAATCTGAATCCATTACAATACTGATATCTGGGCAGACTATGGTACAATAAATACATTATGGAAAACTATTTAGCAATTAAAAATGGTAAATATGTGGACCCCACTGACAAATGGAATAAGTGAAAAAAAACATGATAGGGTGACTATATGAACTATAGGCAGGTTAAAACATGTATGGATATTACAAAGATAGTTTATAGTTTATATATCCTTGTTTAAGTTCATAACAAATGCAATGTACTTGTCATACTGGTGTTTTGGGCAAACAAACTATTCATGGGCAAGCAAAAGAATTCAAGCAGCATGTGGGTAAAAATGTGTTTGCTTTTTAAAAAATTTCTTGGACCACTCTATTGCATATTTCTTTATATAAACAGTGGTGAATGCACAGATTTCACCCTTTTCCTTATCAGGACCTAATACCAGGACATGGGTCAAATCAAGAATGCATGTGAGGTATGACTCTTGTGTAGCCACCCATCGGATACTTCACTGCCTCGATTAGCCTGCCAAGTGTTGCCACTTAAAGTCTGGCATGAAAATTATTTTAAAATGTATTCTAAAGTCAATATCAACTATATAGCTATATTCA
The DNA here is from genome assembly GCA_023553655.1 of Myrmecobius fasciatus. Lineage (NCBI taxonomy): Eukaryota > Metazoa > Chordata > Mammalia > Dasyuromorphia > Myrmecobiidae > Myrmecobius > Myrmecobius fasciatus. Next base: position 192,737 of record JAJPUD010004195.1, read on the forward strand.
TTCCAAGATGCAATGTGTAAACTGGGCAAGATTCACATCAGGAAAACCAGGATCAATTGTAAGAAGAAAACAATACAACTACTAAGAAGCAGCAGGTTGCCCATATACTGATGATTTCTCTCCCTCCCATAAATTATTTTGATTTCATTGACAATTTTTTTCTTCCAAATTGTAAGTTTTAAATATTGGCATTTCAACTTGAGTGCTTTTCAAATCACTGACGTCCCACAGATAATTTCTCAAATACAAAATTTATGTCAGAAGAAGGTTTTCTAAAGATATCTAAGGTGATTAAGGGATTTGAACCCAAAAATATGCAGAGAGGGAAATTTACATGGATAAGAGTTTACCACATAAGTTCTGATTCCATATTTATAGTTCAGTTGATAGAATATCAAATCAACAAATATTGACTTAAGTATACACAGTAATTTGGACACTAAATTAGATTGGAATAATAAGAAAAAGGAAAAAGCATCTAACAACAAAAAAAGCAATAGATAAAGATATTGTAAGTAGTCATTTTTTGAAACAGTGAGAGTAGTTGTATCAAAAGGTAACAAAAATTCCTTAATTATAGTACCTTACATTTTGCTAAAGATGAAATAAATTTATTTGCTCAAAGGATCAAAAATAAGTAGCATATACATTTTTAAAACACACTGAAATTAAGACTGTTTAAAAAGGCAAAAGAAAATCAACCCTCATATAAGATATTTAAGCCAACCCAAATAGACTTGTAGCTAGTGTCTGATAAAGAATAGCATTACCGTTGGTTCTTCACCACCAGTGACAGTTGATGAACGGGCTCTCCTAGTTGGGGCACTCTGCTGTTAAATCATATTTTAGGTCAGTTAAAATGTTTAGATAGGGGATTCTCATATCCCATAAATCAGGAATCATAGCTATGCATGGGCCATTAAGATAATTAAACCTTGAGATTAAAATCATGTTAAATCAATCCTGTCCAGAAGCAAGATCAAGCTAGCACTCACTGATAACTAGTGGAGAAAGACGAATGTGAATTTTTCCTTCATTGAATGACCAAAATCAAAATAGAACTGAGCAGATAGTGGTTTTGTGTTAATGAATAAATTCTCAACTCACAATTTGATCAGAATAGAAGTTGTTTCATTTTTTATCCTTAAATAAGCAATTACCACCAAAGAATTATTCTTCTTGGATGTTCTTAGTCCCCATCAGAAAGAATTAGTAAATTCTTTGCCAAGATATTATCAGTATTTTGCCATTGATGATCAGTGAGTACAAAACTTGAGAAAGCAGAGAAAAGTATCAAGTGTAAGGGTATACTTGAAATCTTCAAACAGCAATTTCCAGGAAGTGAGCCCTTATTCAAAAATAAAATATACTTTGATCTTACAACAGAAAAAGAAATGTCATTAATTTATTAAAGAGAATCAAAGGATTATTAGGGTGGAAAGAACCCCAAGAGTTCATCAAAGTTCACCAAAGCAGGCCTATACCTAAATCATCCCAGAAAGACATTTGTCTATCCTGTATTCTTACCAATCTCATTATCCACCACCATATAAGATTTAAACTACTAGTTAATCTGCTATTATGGCCATTCATTTCACTGGATCACTATTTCAGAGAGAGAGAGAGAAAATCTGTATATGTGTGTGTGTGTGTGTGTGTGTGTGTGTGTGTGTGTGTTGTAGGCGCAAAAATCACTTAAAACAGACCCAAGAATAAACATACAGTGAACAAAACAAGTTTAAGTGTGTGGAATCAATTACATGTCAGTTAGGAATAGATTAATAATCTCTGATGAAGAGTGCAGATCACCAATTATGAGATATGAAGAATGAAGCCAATTATTTGTAATTCTGATGAATGGATTGCTTCAAAAACAATTCTAATGAGTTTCATAAAAAGTACATGCCAATGAAAGACATCCTTTATAGATTCAGAAAATATAATACTCATATTGCTATATTAGAACTCATTCAAGTTTAACATAGTCAAAAGATTATTTTGTTTTTCTTTGATTCTTAGGTATGAAAAACAAACTCTCTTAGGGCCAAATAACAAATTAAAAAGGCTAAATTTTAACTTCACCAAAGGAAATCTGCATGCATCCTATTATTTTTAGGCTTACCCAAAATACCTCTCCAACAGCAATTCAAGTATATACATATGTACATATATGTCTCTTTCTCTCTCTCTCTCTCTCTGTATATATTATATATATATATATATATTTACACACATGTACCATATATTGCTAATTCTACTTCAATCATATTCAAAACAACTTCATTAAGCATCTAATACATGAAGACACTGGCGATAAATACTGGGATTACAAAGGCAAAAAATTTACTCAGTTAAATTTGTCTAAAATGGGTCAAATGTTAAATTAGTGTCACTTCTTTGGTTCAGGATAGCTGCCTTTGATGGTTCATGGACTTTACTGAACAATGAGAGAAAGACAGAAAAGCTCACTACTAACCATAAAAGTGTTATTGTAGACCTTAAGAGTTCTTCCTGGGTAAAACAATTTGAAATAACAAAAAATGACAGCAAAAAAAACCAAACAAACAAACAGATAATGGATATAATTTTTTGGAAAGGGAACATGGCATGTTGTATATAACAATTTCTGTTCAGAATATATGTCTATATGAGCATATCTCCTCTTCCATATCTATTTTTTTAAAATCTTACTCTTTAAAATTAAGAGAAATTATTAATTGCCAGCAACACATAAGAATTGATATTAAATTGGGCTAAGAGGATCATGGGGCTTTTAGTATTGAGATAATTTATTTCAAATGCCTCATCTTACTGATGAGGTAATTTGAAGGCAGAGAGGGGAGCTAATGTTCCCCTCACATATGACTATAGTAAAAAAAAAAAGAAGCAGGCTTCTATATTTTGTTGACAGATAGGGCTATGAATTTTTCTCTTCTTTTTTAAAAATATGGATATCCACAACTGGTTAAGAATATCTATGTGCCCAGGAAAAACTGCTTTTCAGATATAAGGGAGGATTTAAAATAAGTTATAATTTGTCATCTAACAACTAAAATTTTGCTTAAGTTTACCGGTGGTAGATGAGATTGTTCAGCAACTGCATCTGTCACGCTGCAGGACCTCAGTCTTGAAGAAGGTTCTCTTTGCTGGAAGAATAAGAAAAAAAATATAATAAGCTGTCCAGTACATAAATTTTTTAAAAATTAATTTTTTAAAAAATTGATCATTTAAAAGAATCATTCAATCCATTCACTGAAAGCAAAATGGATTTTTTCTTTACATTGCTTTTCTGCTATTACTATAACATAAAGGGCAGTCAAGAAGAAACCACCATCTCTCCTAGAAATATACATATAATCAAATCACTTTCCTTTTTTTTGTTCTCAATAGTTTAATGCAGATGATCTCATGGTTAGGCTCTAGTTAGAATTAACTACAATTAAGTAGGGAAAGGAGAAATAAAAGAGCAATAAATAGTCATGTTTGCATTTCAATCCCGCATTTAAAACTAACTTAAAAAGCAAGTAGTACACTATTCTTATATACATACTCTTCTGGGCAGATATAAACCATAATGGGGAAGAGAAGATAAAGAAAATGAGAAAGAAAACAGTAATGTATGATGATGATGATTAACATTAAATGAATGCCTACAACACATAAAGCACTGGACAAAACAAAGGATTAATTTTAGTATTTGTAAAAAGGGACACATTTAACTTTATCTTAATTCTCACTAGTTAAGAATTCTTCATCCTAACCTTTGAAGAAAACTCAATAAATCTCTTCAAAATAAGAAAGAAAAAAGAAAAAAAATAGAAAGAAAAAAAACTCAGAATAATATGAAAAATGTTAGCTATTCTTGAAAATTTGCCATGTAGTATAGTCTCCACAATGTAAGATCATTTAAAATGGCAAAGGGAATATTGATCAAATTTACATGGTCAATGAATACACAACTTTCTTGTATTCATCAAATATAGATTTCAATAGATGAACACATAAATAGTGGCAAGAGTATATGTAGGGGTGTGTGTGTGTGTGTGTGTGTGTGTGTGTGTGTGTGTGTGTGTATTAGAGAGAGAGAGAGAGAATAAAGTACATATACCTAAGTAGTCAAGGAGTTATGATTTCATTGATGTAGAAGCACCTTCCAACAATATAGACCTCAGTCTGAATATAAATTAGGAGATAAGTCCTAGTGAGTAGCTTGAGACTCAGACGATACATTGATATAACTAGCGTCAAAAGCAGAATCTGACCCCAAGACCTCCTTATTCAAAATATAGCAATCTATTCACTCTGTCATGTTGACTCTGTTTATGTGTGTTTATCATATATTTATTTTGATTTCCCTCTGTTTAATTCTTGCTCTCATGTATTTCATCACCACGTGGATGAAAACATGTAATGTTCTCAGATACAAGACCAATAGAAAGTAAAATCTGCTAAATTCTACCAAGCTATGTCTTTGAAAACAGCTGTAATTGCTTTCTTTCATCCAAGATTCAAATGAGTTAACTCCAGATGGATTCATTACTAGGAGATTTAACATCAAGGGATGAATTGCACTAGTCACAGTATATTCATGAAACTCTGTGAAAGAGGGCTTATGATTTACTTTATTGGAAGAAGTACTCATGCTAATGAAGTCATACTTTCTTTAAAGTAATGATGCATGTCCACTACCTACTTCTTACCTAACCATTATCTTGATTTTGTTCATTCCTTCCATATGGAAATAACTGCCTTGGTAAAAATAGACACATCTGTGGTTGAGATCTAGAACACTTGCATTTCTTAAAAACTTCTATAATTATTAATAAGTCTACATAGTTGTAAAGATAAATTTTTCATGTGGATGGAATATCCCAGGAACATTGATTGAAATAAAATGGTATTAGAGTTGTAGGCAAGCTGTAGAAGGTGTGTCTCCATGTTCTTTTCCCTAGAAGTTCCTTTTGAGAAAATGATTTTATCATATTTGGAAAGATTACTTTAAAATAGCAATATAGCTGACCTAAATCTAAACAATATTTTATTACATAAGTAAATGCAATTTAAAAATTATAATTAGTAAAAATTGCTATTTTAACATTAACTGCCTAAAATTACCATTGTGTTTTGCATTAGGTACAATAAAAGTACTTAATTGTTGTAGGTTTATTATAGAAGACTGGATACTTTTATATTTTAGAGGTTCTAATGTATGACTTTATCACTTAATTTACTTTCATAACAACAGTATTCAATTCCTTCTATATTCTAAGACAGGCACTATCTCTTTCTTTGTCCCTTGGAACTAAATTTTAATTTGTATATTTCTATCTCAATTTCTTTTTTATAAAAACAATCATAATTTCAAGATGAAGCGAGTAATTATAACTCATTTACTTGTGGAGGAAATTTTTTTTAAACAACTATTCATCTGAAAGCTTTTATTTACAAGTATCAGTATTGTAACCTATTTTTTATACAGCCCTGCTACACTTTAGAGTAGATACTATTTTGATAATGGATTCCTTGGCTAGAGTAATCATTTTTCAAATACCATATCTATCCAGTGTACAGGCTGCCATGGTTTGTAATAGTACATCTTCATTCTCTATTATCTTACACTGGGACTGCACTTGTTCTCATTTTTAAAGGTAAATAGTTGCTTATTATAGAATTTTCTGAAAATTCTGTAAAATCACATATGTAGGGACCCCATATTGGGATTTCTCCTGCTGCTTCTTTTCTGTAGGACAAGTACCACCACCTAAAATTCATAGACTTTGTGAACTTTGTATCTTCTGCTGCCAAAATGCTCTTACTAGGGTCCTAGAAAACAAGTCCCTAATGGATTGAATTTTTTTGGAAAGAAAAGTCACTTTTCTCTCTTTACCCTGGGTAATCTCATATCTTTCCAAGGTTTGATCCCATTATTACTTTATATGCACAATTCTTAACCAATCATTTCCAGCACTAATTTTTTTTTGAATTCTAGACTTATATTATCAACAGCTTACTAAATATGGATGATCTATTGACATTACAAATTAACCATGTCTAAAATGGCACAACTTGCTCTCAAGTCTTTTCCTACTTGTGTCTTCTCTGTTTCAATTAATGGCACTGTCATCTCTTCTAGATAGCAGATGTCAACTATCAGAATACTCCTTTGACTTTTTTCTTCACATTCAATTAATTTCCAATCCAATCAGTTCTAATTCTTTGATATCCTTTGGATTTATTCAATCCACTCAATCCCTACTGGTCCCACCCCAATTCAAACCTCTCTATTCATTATCTCTTGCTTAAATTATAATAATCTTCTAACTGGTTTCCATAGTGCTTGTTTCTCAAATTTCCAACCTATCTTTCTAATACTTCTTCAATAATTTTCCTACAAAGTTCTAATCATGACATTTCACTATTTGAGACACTGATTATATTTTGCCAACCAAGAAGTTAAATTGTTTCAAGTGCCTACAAACATACATTCTAGGATTCTTTACTTAAAATTTAATACTCTTCATAGTCTGGTTTCAATCTAACATTTCCAGCTGTATCTCACATTATTCCTTTTTACAATCCCTAAAGGATAGTCAAACCAGAGAATCCACTGTGCCTCAAAGACATCCTATGCTCTTAGCCTCCACCCATTTGCTCATTTGCAGCTTTATAGCTACTATGTTTTTGCAGCATGTTTGTCCTCTGTGTTTGTCCTCTGTAATGCGTCTTGATCCTCCAAACCCTAATCACCTTTTGCAAATAATAATTGCAATAATAACTAACATTTTTTGTAGTGCTTACTATGTGTCAAGTACTTTGGTAGGTGCCTTACAATCATTATCTCCCTTAATCCCCACAATACCCTTGGGATAAAGGGTATCCCAAGATTCTACCTTGCCACCAAAAATTCTTCCTTCCTTTGAAGTCTCTATCATAGCAGTTTCTATTATTCTCCCAATTATATTTTTCTGGAAACCATATATCTATTCTCCCACTTGACTGTGAAAGTTTTGAAAAAAGGGAATGTTTTGTTCATTTTTCAGTTTCTATCATTACCCAGTTTCTTACAGAAACCATAAGCACTCAAATGTTTGTTGAATGAAATGAAAGGCAGCACTTGAGACAGTACTTCTAGACTCATAGCTTTTCTGCCTTCTACATAGAAATGGGGTATACTCAATTAAAAAAGAAAAAGCAAAGCTGGTCCTAGTCCCAAGGATTAAATGACTATGGGTCATCTCCAAATATTTTGAACTATTTGGATAAGGATTCTGTGCTTTATAGTAAGCATGGTTCTGATATTTTTTAAAATAAAATTTCTGGTTATAGAATAAATGCCCCATTTCCCCACATTTATATATGTAATTGCTCCTAATTTGTATCTTATTCATATAGCAGATAAAATTGAGATAAAAAGAATTAATGATTTATGTTAATCATGATAAATTATATTGGACATAAAAGAGGCAGAGTGGGTGGGGTAAGAGCATTTGGCTGGCCACAAAGCTCACTTCTACCACTTGCCATCTGTATGATTTAAGGTAAATCACAATCTCTGTGGGTTGGAGTTTTCTCATATGCAAAATGGGAGAATTATACTAGATGGACTCAAAAGTCACTTTTAATTCTAAATCCAAGATTCTAAAAATCAAATTCCTAAAAACAATTCTAAACAATTGTGTACACTGACCAAGTTTCCCTGAGATTGCCTATGCTCCTAAAGTGGGAAGGATTTCTGCTTCTCCTTGGATAGCACTGATCTCTTCACATGTAAATGTACATCTGACCTCTGGAGACTGGCATGATTTCTTCTTCTCCACCCTCAACCCTCACAGAGAAACAATTTCTTTGTCTTAAGATCTACATCCAGACAGGATATCTTGAGCTCCCAGAAAGTCAGGAGTGTCCAGAGCTCATCAGACCAATCATAGTAGTATGAAAATGCAATGCAAATTCACACTAATCATTGAAGCAAATTAGTCAAGTTTCATTATTTCTGTCTAACAGACAGCACAGTACAGCGGCATGGAATGTTTCTAAGTTACTCGGGAACCCAGTCACAGATTTCCAAAGTCACAATCTGGTATCCTATCTCATTACTGCTGAAGCTTAAGGAATTCAGGACAAAAGGAAAGAATTCCTAACAGTGACAATAAATTAAGTAGTAAGCAAGTTAAATAAGTAGTAAGATCTAATAGGGGAGGGAAGGGAAAAGAAATAGTAACTCATTTAAGAGTGAAAGAATTTAAGTTTGCTCCTAACTCTTATAAGGGAAGTTTAACTTGGGCAAACAGCAGATTAATGCTAGTGATATGGAAATCTGGTTATTATTTAATTGATAAAGTCTAAAATATTCACACATAAACAATTTTAAGGCAAAACAACCAACTGCAAAAATAAAAATTTGTTCCATCTCTGTTTCTATAAATACTACTGCTTACAATCAAAGAACTGAATTGTTCCCCATTGGAATCCGGAGTGATCTGAAGTCTTCTGTTCAATTCCTCTGACAGTTCTTGAGGACTGGTCCGAGATACTGGAGAAGCAGGAGGTGGTGGAAAGACCAGACTAAGAGAGTCTCCGGTTATATTCACTTCCTCTGAAATGGTTTCCCAAGGCTTATAAGAAATGAGAAATTATTGTAAATGCTAGAGATGGGATTTTGGTTTGTGTTATTTCCCCATTGATTTAAATTTTAAGAGGTCTTGACTATAAGTTGATTTACTGAACTAACCATAGTATACTAGTCCTGAGGTGGACAATCCTCAGCATAGAATCCATTTAAAAACTAAAGTAATAGAGGAATTATTTTATCATTTGAATAAAAACTCCATAGGCAGTTGGCAAAAAAAAAACAATTTTAAAGGAATTCTTTCATTTCCAAATTTAAAAATAAAGAGATTAAGGCTCAGAAACATATAACTTTTTCCATATTTAGAAAAATTTAGCAGTTCTGCCTTTTGCAATATTGGTATTTACAGAAGCATTAATAGGGTAAATAAGAACATATCTAATTAAGTTTATCAATAAAGTACTAGCTCTTCTGTTTTTTTTTATTTTTTTTAAATATATCTTCTGAAGTAGCAAATGCCTAAAAATGATGTGGCTATCTAAAATGTATATAGTTGTTAATAAAGAATAGAGGATCTTGGCTGAAATGTATCATATATTTATAGTCACTACCTTTTAATTAACTATTCCAAGTGCAGGTAACATTAAGACAAACTATAATGTTATATAAAGGATACCCAACAACTCTATCGTCAACAAAGATTTCCCAAGATATTACAAACAGCTGAATAAGAAACCTATGTCTCCATTCCACTCCAAGTTCAAAACTTCATCTCCTCAAAGTGAAAAGTACGTTTCTATTTAATCTGACTAAAAAGAGGTGAATTGCCCTGGTCTTTAAGAAAAAAACACCACCACCAAAACTGAAATTATCTCTAAATTTTTGCATTCTTTGTATGAAAGTCATAGAAAATTGTTTTCCCCCACTTTTTTTTAAAAACACTGCACCAACACACATATATCAGACATAGGTCATAAAAGTGTGTAATTCTGGATTACTAACATTAATAACCACACAAGTGATCAACTGGCTATGAAGATATCATCTTGGATTTACGAACAAAATTTACTGAAAACGTGTAAAACATAAAACCACCCTTAAGACACCAAAAGTGGAATACACAAAGTTGATGACAGATGTCAGAAATGGTACTACATACTTCAGAGACATCTCCACCTTCTGCAGGTTCAGGTTCTAAATCTTCACTAATATGTCGCCGGGAGCGGAAACGTCTATGTGCTGCCTCTTGATTTATCTGTCTGATGTTGTTATCCGATTCAGAGGACATATCACTAGGAATTATGGAAATAAGGAGAAAGAATAAATGGTGAAAAGAATAAGGATTAACAACGGCATTTTCATCAATAAAACATATTGGGAGACTAACATATATAAAGCATCATGATAACCTTTTAAAGGTAAACTTAAATTCACTTTATACATAATTTTATCAATTTGGCTTTAAAGAAACAAACATAATTGGTCTGAGAATTGTGTGCATTTCCTCAAACACAGAGGATAATGAGGTTTCAGGCTTTTAATGGGGACAATGTATTACTAATACCTTTTTTCTTTTAAACCCTAAACTTATTATACAAAATGTTCCTGAAAAATATAGCAAGAATTTGGATAACACATAAATCTTTTAGAGAAATTAAGTTACTTTATAGGAAAGGTTATTTTGAAGAACAGGTTGTGAGATGTTGACATATGATGAAAACTTTCTTTTTTTAGTTCCAAAACTGAAAAGTAGGTGGTCTTATTTACCAATCTGAAGGGTTGTTTGTTTTTTTGGGGGGAAGAAAGAAGGGAAGTATGGACTCTTGATTCTATAGAGATTTCTGTAAATAAACAATCTCTAACAAAATAGTCTCATGGAGGTCCTCAAATATTAAATGACTTGCCCAGAGTTACAAAAGCCAGTATGTTAGAGGCAGCCCATTTTTGAATACCTTTAACTTAAATTAGAAATGAATCTCATTATAATTTTTAAACTTTAATCAAAAGTGAACTCAACAATATTTTTAAATGAGTCAATATCATTTCCTCTGTGTAACTTTTCAAATTTGGGCCTGTGGAATTTTTGATATTACAATTAATCCAACCAGTGAACCAATATTTAGTAACTACTAACTATGGGATAGACACTGTTCAAGGCATTGGGTTTACAAGGTATAGCATAGAAATAACAGTGACACTGACCCTGCCCTTCTCCCCCCAAAAAACTTCCACCATTCCCTACTTATACATATACACCTTCCTTTATAGTTGTCTTTCAGAAATACTTAAAAATCTTGAAAGCAAAAAGATCTGCTTATGTGGACAAGGAAGACATAAAGTAATTTTAAGTTTGTGAAACTCTTAAAAAATACTTCCTCAATCCACGATTGATGAAAAGAATCACAGAGAATAGATTCAATTAACATAAAGCCATCTTCTCATGAGGACAGAGAGTAAGAACTGGAAAGCAAATAACTGGAATCTATTTCACTCTTTCAACTTTATCTCCAAAAGTCTTTCCTTAGAATAAGTTGGTGAAAAGGAAAGTTCAAGAAGCCCTAAAATTTCCTGTGTTTTCTAAAAAGCAAATGAGTTAGGAAGAACTGGAGGAAGTAGCAGATGAAAGAAATTCAAAGATGAGGGCAGCAACATCCTTAGTTATTAATGAATTTCTTTTCTTTACTGTTGGCAATATTAATATGATCTTTGTTAATATCAACCTTTGAATCATCTGATTTGTTTGTTTTAGAAGTTTAGTCTTCTTATCTATGTCCAGAACCATGTTTCTATATACTTTGGGATACTGTCCACAAAAGTCACATTTTCTTCCATCTTGCCTTCTCTGACATCATTATTTATTATTTATTATTTTTCTGCAGCTTTTTCCTGAAATTGAATACTTGCTTTATGGCTTAGCTGTTCTGACATCATCTTTCCAAGTGGGTTGTCACCTCATAGGCTTTGCCATACCACCTTACTGTCTTATTCCAGGGCAAACACAAATGCAAAACACTTCTGAATTCTGTTAGAATCTATGATTCTTTCATACCTTTATTTATCTAGCCCATGTCTTATATGCCATTCAATTTCCCCCCTTATTCAGCTGCACATTGTTAGTTTTGATTCTTATATCCTAAAATTCAGTAATTAAAGAATTGTATTTTTACTTCCCAGTAATATGTCCTTATGCCTGAATTTCTTATTTAGAGAAATTATTGATAATAGATCAAAATATCAGGCAAAGAAACAGCATTTGAAATAACTGGTTGGCTTCTAGTCTCTTCTTTATCCCCTTTATCTCTTTAGTTTATTTATTTCCAAAATTTTACTGGCATCTTTTTTTCTAAAATCACTTTAATGTCTGAATATCTTTCCCTCTTTTATTGAAGCAGGTTCTTTATCTTAGATAAACATTAATAGTTGGCTGATCACCAAAAATTGTTGAATTATTACCCCTTATCATAATTATATGTTCTCATGCAGAAAATTCCACTTAAAATTTAGAACTTAAAAAAGAGTGGAAGCCTAACATCCAAAATTTGTTATAAGAACAAGTTCAAACTTTGGAAGTAAAATTTGTTAACAAATATAAATTCAATCAATCATTTTCCTTAATTGAAAAACAGCTGGATTGTGGATATGTTATAAAGAGCTGTATAAAAATAAAGCAAAAACTCACAGGTTTACAGAGAGAGAGTTGAAGGAACCTTATAGGTTACTGAGGCAAAAACTTTAATTTTACAGCTTAGGAAACTGACCTGAAGTGAGATTAAACAATTTGTCTCAAGTCACTGAAGAGATATTAAAAAAAACCCACTTAAGCTACATCATAAGTGATCAATCACAGATTACTTCTTTTTGTAAGATTTCTAGTAAAAAGCATCATACTGAAATGTCCTAAGGCCAATTACAAAGATGTGTCATAATTATTGACATTCATACAAGAAATTTCATCTCTCTCAACACTCCCATCACAAAGTTTCATCCTAACTCTCTACCTAGCTCTTCCTATGTGCCTTATGGAATGTCCTCCCTAGACAAGCTTCCACTTTGTCTTAAATCTATTCCTCTCCCACTCCTTCATTCTAGAGGCATTCACTGAACTCTAATGACACAGTCTCCATAACCATTCTTTTTAATACTGACATCACCTTCACTCATTCTCCTCAGCTCATTGGTCAAGGCAGGTGGACCTGAAATACTCCTTATTCTCCATTGCCATTATTAGCTTCCCCCCCTTCCTCCAGTATACAGTAAGCATTCTCCCTTTGAGATTCATGTTATATCTGCCATCCAATCAAATTCTGTTGCTATCAGTCCCTTCCTCTTCCTTCCTAGTCATTTCTTGTTCTTCAATGAATTTGGTATTGACTTAGAATTTTTCTCTATTCTGCCATTCCTTTCTTCATATATATTGATTACCCTTCAAATAACTTAGCCATTCAAGTTGTTTAACTTACTCACCTTTCAGGAGCCACTCTATCCCATCACAAAGACAATCAAAACCTTGACCTTGCCATCACCCACAAATGTACAATCTCCATATTCAAGAATTCTGAAATTTCCTCATCTGACCATAATCTATTGGCTTTTTTACCTCTCATTCTGCGTTCCTTTGAACAACCTTATTTTTCATACACACTGTGACCTCTAACCCCCTTGACTATTCGGTTCTCTTTCAGGACATCTCCCTTGTACCAGCCATTCTCTCCCCTTCTCCACATCTTGATTTCTTAGTGAATCAGTTCAACTCCACACCATCCTCCTCTCTTGAATCTCTAGTCCCTTTTATTATGCTGTCAATTATGCCCAGTCAAGCCTCAGTCTTACCACACACTCCACATTTATTGCCTTCATACCTACACATGTGCTGCTGAATGAAGGTGGAAAAAAATCATGCAACTACTCTGATTGGGTTCACTACAAATTTATGTTACACACCTTAACTGCACCCTCACTGTTGCTAGGCAATCTTATTATGCTTTCCTTATCAATTCACTATCCCACTCTCCTTATTTGTTCTTCCAAAAGCTTTTCATTCCTCCCCAAGCCTCCATCGCTCCCCTCTCCCTTTTTTCAACAGAGAATTTTGCCTCATATTATATAGACAAAAATTAGGCTAATTGGTATCAATTCTCTCTTCTCCCCTCTTCCTCATATTCATTCATTCATATGCTTTCTGTTCCTTTTTCTTGTTCATCCTGGTTTCACATAATGAAATGGCCTTTTTTTTTTTTTACCATTTCTTCCAACAGATTATCCCCATACTCTCATTTATTTTCAGTCTTTACTTTTCTAAGAGTTCATTTTCTACTGTCTACAAACAAGTTCACATCTCTGCTCTCCTGAAAAGACCCTCAGTTGATCCTTCTATCCTTGCTAAATATCATCCTATTTCTCTTGAACCTTTGTAGCAAAACTCATAAAGGTCATCTACAATGGGTGCTTCCCCTTCCTTCCTCCCACTCTGGTCTTAACCCCTTACAGTTCTGCCTGCTGACCTTATCGTTCCATTGAAATTGCTCTCTCTAAAGTTATTCATCATCAATTACTTGCAAAATCTAAGGACCTTTTCTCAGCTCCCATTCTTCTCAACTTCTCCTCAGCCTTTGATACTTTTGTTCATTGCCCATTACTAAATACTTTCTTCTCTCTAGGCTTTCAGAACACTACTCTCTCCTTGTTCTCCTTTGAATTATCTGACCACCCCTACACTTTGTCCTTTGCTAAATCCTCATCCAGATCATACTCTCTAGCCATAAGTATCCTCAGGTTTTCTCCTCTGGGTCTTATTTTCTCCCTTTACACGATTTCACTTGGTGATATCATCAGCTTTCAGGGATTTAATTACCAATATCATATTAATGATTTTCTCCTTCCCTAAACTCCTGGCTGACTTCTAATCTCCATCTCAAAATGCCTTTGAGATATCTCAAATTGGATGTCTAGTAGACATCTTAAACTCAACTAGAACTTATTACCTTTCTCTTTTCTTCTATCTTGCCTATTCAAATAGAGGGTAACACCATGTCCTTTGGGCTTACAACTTAAGAATGATCCTGGATTCCCCACTATTTTCTCTCCCCTCTCATGACCAACTATATCCAAGCTATTGCTAAGGCCTATCAATTTTACCTTTGTTCCATCTCTTGAATAGTCCTCTTTCTCTCTTTTGATAGTGCCATTGTTCTAATGAAGGATCTGCAATAGCTTGCTAATGGATTAGCCTGCCAAAAATCTCCCTTCTCCAATCCATTCTATATTCAGCCTCCAGAATGATTTTCCTAAAATACATGCCTTATCACATCACCTTCCAGATTCAACAAACTCTAGTGATTCCTTATTGACAATGGCTTCCAGTTCTTCCACAAACAAGACATATCCTATATAGAGCTTACTTAGTATGTAATTGTTTACATGTTGTTTCCCCTGTGCAACTGTAAGCTTTTTCAGGATGGGGACTGTCTTTTACTTTTTTTTTTTAATCCCTAGTGCTTACCACACTGCCTGGCACATAGTAGGCACTTAATAAATATTTATTGGTTGGTTGATTTTAATGATCATTTCCCCTCTCTGGGCCTCAGTTTAGAATAAAATAAAATGATTGAATAATGACTTCTCAGGTTCCTTCCCACTTTAAGTGTTTATGATTTTATGATTAAATTAGGAAAAAGACAGAAAGTTTCACATATTAGTGAAGAATGTGACTCTAAAATTTTTTGGGGAAAAACCAACCAATCAATCCTAACAAAAAAAGTATTTTAATCCTAAATGAAAGAGCCATACATCAACAAGTTATAATTGATGGCACAAAAATAATTCAAATCCTATAAAATAATATGTTCTCTTAAGTGTTATATACTTTTTCTGTGATCTTTTAAAACTATTATTTTTATTAGCATCAATTTCAGAAACAGAGAAATTGGTAAACTGAAGCACAGTCCATATTCCAAACAATACAGTTTCACACTTATTGGACTTTGAATTAAAATTGATAGTAGTGGTCCACACAAATACATATAAGGAAAGCATATATTTTCACAACTA
>JAJPUD010004196.1:0-49197 GCA_023553655.1 Myrmecobius fasciatus
ACCAAAATTTATTCAGACATTCCAAAAGGTCTCATTTTTCAAATATATAAAGAACTATGTCAAATTTATGGGAATACAAGTCATTCCCCAATTGAGAAATGGTCAAAATATATGAACAGACAATTTTCTGATACTGAAATTAAAGTACTATACTCATATGAAAAACTGTTTCTAAATCCCTATTTATTAGAGAAATGCAAATCAAAACAACTCTCAGGTACTAAGTCATACCTCTCAGTTTGACTAAGATGATAGGAAAAGGGAATAATAAAAGTTGTAGGAGATGTATGAAAACTGGGACATTAATCCATTATTGATGAAGTTATGAAATTATCCAAGCATTTTGGAGAGAAATTTTTCCAAACAGCTATAAAACTATGCATATACTCTTTGACCCAACAGTGTTACTACTTGGTCTATATCCTAAGGAAATTACAAAGGAGAGAAAAGGATTTACATGTGCAAAAATGTTTGTAGCAGCATTTTTTGTGGTGACAACGAAATGGAAAATGAGTTGATGCCCATTAATTGGGGAATAGAAGAATAAGTTGTGGTATATGAAGGTAATTTCTGAATATTATTATTCTACACAAATCATGAACAAACTAATTTTAGAAAGGTCTGGAAATGTTTACATCAAGTGATGCTGAGCAAAACATGCAGAACCAGTAATTTATTATACTCAGGAACGTCAAGATTGTGCATGAATCGACTATGACAGGCTTGGTTCTTCTCAGTAGTTCAGTAACCCAAGGTAATCCCAATAAACTTTAGATAGAAAACGTCATTGGCATCCAGAAAAAGAACTATAGACGTTGAAAATAAATCAACACGTAATATATTCACTTCTTTCTGTTTTTTTTTTTTTTCCCTCCCATGGTTTTCCCTTTTCTTCTGATGTGTCTCTACCGATATGGTTTATAAATCAATGTGTATTAAGATAAATTTATTTAATTTAATTTAAAAATAAATATCAGTTTCTTCATCAATTATGCTTATTCAAAGTCAGGAAATTAATTGCTAGTTAGTTTTTATTAGAGGAAGAGAGCTCCAGCATCTGTTTTGGAATGATAAAATCCCGTCTTTACTTCTATATAATTCTTACATGAATGGTTCCTTAATCTCTTCATCAGTTTTTTCTTTATGTTTAGGTAGTCTTTAGTCATTTGAAGATATGTCACTTCTATTGTTTTTCTTTTGTTGCTCTTGAGCTAAAGCTTTACCTCTCTTAATGAATTTAATCATGATTATATTTTCCTTTTTATGATTATTAATAGAAATAACAATGTCATTTATGAAGTATTTTAAGATTTGTTGTCAATTTGTATTTCTCTAATCAATAGTGATTTGGAGCACCTTTTCATATGACTAGAAATAGTTTTAATTTCATCATCTGAAAATCGTCTGTTCATATCCTTTGACTATTTATCGATTGGAGAATGGCATGAATTCTTATAAATATGAGACAATTCTCTATATATTTTAGAAATGAGGCCTTTCTCAAAACCCTTAAATGTAAAGATGATTTCCCAATTTATTGCTTCCCTCCTAATTTTGTCTGCATTAGTTTTGTTTGTACAAAAACTTTTTAACTTCATATAGTCAAAATTATCTATCTGGTGTTCAATTAAGAGTTCCAGTTCTTCTTTGGACATAAATTTATTCCATTTCCACAGGTCTGAGAGGTAAACTATACTATGTTCCTCTAATTTGCTTACAATATCACTCTTTATATCCAAATCATGAATCCATTTAGATCTTATCTTGGTATGTGGTGTTAGGTGTGGGTCAAGCCCTAATTTCTTCCACACTAGTTTCCAATTTTCCCAGCAGTTTTTGTCAAATGGTAAGTACTTATCCCAAAAGCTGGGGTTTTGGGCTTTATCAAACACTAAATTGCTAAAGTTATTGCCTAGTTTGTCCTGTGATCCTATCCTATGATCGACTACTCTATTTCTCAGCCAGTACCAAAAGATTTTGATGACTGCTGCTTTATAATATAGTTTTAGATCTGGTACAGCAAGGCCACCTTCATAGGCCTTTTTTTTTTTCCATTAATTCCCTTGAAATTCTTGACCTTTTGTTCTTCCAAATGAACTTTGCTACTATTTTTTTTCTAGATCTGTAAAATAATTTCTTGGGAGTTTGATTGGTATGGCACTAAATAAGTAAATTAGTTTGGGTAGTATTGTCATTTTTATTATATTCGCTCAGCCTACTCATGAACACTTGATGTTTTTCCAATTGACTAGGTCTGACTTCATTTGTGTGGAAAGTGTTTTGTAGTTTAATTCGTATAGTTCCTGACTTTTCCTTGGCAGATAGATTCCCAAATATTTTATACTATCATCTGTTATTTGGAATGGAATTTCTTTTTGTATCTCTTGCTGGTGAACTTTGTTGGTAATATATAAAAATGCTGCTGATTTATGTGGATTTTTTTTTGTATCTTGCAACTATGCTAAAGTTGTGAATTGTTTCTAGTAACTTTTTAGTTGAGTCTCTAGGGTTCTCTAAGTATACCATCATGTCATTTGCAAAGAGTGATAATTTGGTTTCCTCATTACCTACTCTAATTCCTTTAATCTCTTTTTCTTCTCTTACTGCCAAAGCTAACATTTCTGAGGCAATGTTAAATAGTAATGGTGGCAGTGGGCAGCCTTGTTTCACTCCTGATCTTATTGGGAATGGTTCTAGTTTGTCTCCATTACATATGATGCTTGCTGATGGTTTTAAGTAGATGCTACTAATCATTTTAAGAAAGAGCCTATTTATTCCTATACTCTCTAGTGTTTTTAATAGGAATGGGTGTTGCATTTTATCAAATGCTTTTTATGCATCTATTGATATAATCATATGATTTTTGTTAGTTTGGTTATTAATATAATTGATTATCTGATAGTTTTCCTAATATGGAACCAGCCCTGCATTCCTGGTATAAATCCTACTTGGTCATAGTGTATTATCCTGGGGATGACTTTCTGTAATGTCATTGCTAATATCTTATTTAAAATTTTTGCATCAATATTCATTTGGGAAATTGGTCTATAGTTTTCTTTCTCGGTTTTTACCCTACCTGGTTTAGCTATCAGCACCATATCTGTATCATTGAAGGAATTTGGTAGTACACCTTCTTTCCCTAGTTTTTCAAATAGTTTATATAATATTGGAATTAATTGTTCTTTGAATGTTTGATAGAATTCAAGTATTTTAAGATATGATAAGTACTTTACCAATACCACAATTTAAGTTTACAACAACCCTGGAAAATATATGTTATTAACATTCCAATATATTTTCTTAACAAATGATATTACTGACTATCATGTAACTTTTAACTAATGTATCCTATTTTATAATACAAATATTCTCTGTCTTTTCAAATACATGCTACCCTCAAAGATTTTATTCCATCAAATTCCATAGCTATTCATGAGGACAAATTTGTTTCCCTGATTTTGGATGTCTATATGAAGATTTGGTTAGAAAAAAGATTATAACTATAGAATGATGACTAAAAGGAAAGTCAGGTCCTATTTTCTGTATTCCTAAAGATATTATCAAATAGTTTTTGTTTTTCTTTTCCACTGATCTTTATCAGTATCCCTCCTCTCCCTCTGGTACTTTTAAAATTAAAATCCTATTTTCTTCACACTGAAATAGTTTGGGGTAATCTTTTTCTAGTACCACTCCTTCCATATGAATGTAGGTTATTATTTCATAGGTTTTCACCCTATTTATTATGTTTCAAATAGTAAAATATGTAATTGTTCTTTTAATACCCCAAAGTGTTAATTTACCAGTGTATAAAATATCTCCCCTTTTATGATTAAGAATTACAAAGCCTGTCAAATTTTTGCATAAGGAGTATTTCCTACTATTAATACCTTGTCTTTGTCAAGGTTAACTTCATTGCCTCTCTCATATTAGACTTATAAGGGAATCTTTTAGGAATTATATATGATATGTCTGGCATGCTTGGCTTTACATGTCCTATGTGACACACAGTTGATGCAAGATTCAGGATAGTCTATTGCCATTTCTCTTCATCTCCTAAACATGAGAAATAACTATACGAGAAATAGCTACACATTGTGAAATGACTCCTAATTTTTATGGAGTATAATTTTGGAGGTTTAATAAAAATGTCCTAAATCAGAGTCTTACATAAACATCACAGTAAGATAACAATTTAAAAATCATTTTAGTTCAGATTATTTTCACCAAAACATTTCCCTGCACAAGAAGCTGAATTTTTTCAGATTCTGCTCTTAAAAAAATCTTCTGAATTTTAAAAATAATTGTTCATAAGAAAGACAGTCTTACAAAGTGCATGCAATCTAGTAGATGCTTAATATATGCTTGTTGGTTGATTGAAAAGAGGTCACTGAGTTCAGATGATTAAGGTTTAACTACTTTCTCTGTCACATAATATTGCCTATTCTGGAAGGAAGTAGAAGGAAGAGAAAAAAAAGAGGGGAATGAGGAGGAAGAGAAGAAGAATAACAAGATCAAAAATAAGACAGTAATGATGGTGATGATAATAATAATAAAGTAGAAGAAAGAAAAAAGAAAAGGAAGGAAGAAAGAAAAAATAGAAGAAAGGAGGGAAGGAATGAAGGAAAGAAGGAAGGAAGGAAAGAAAGAAGGAAGAGAAGAGAAGGAAAAGGAAAGGGAGGGAAAATGGAAAGGGAAGAAAAAAAGGAAAAAAGGAAGGAAATGGAGGGAAGAAAAAAATGAAAGGAGGGAGGGAAAGTAGATTAGAAAGTTTCTTCTCCACATCTCACTCTAATACTTCTGATAACTCAAGTTTTCTTACTGTTTTTGTTTGTATTTCCCAAAGCATGAATTTAAAATGTCTGTTTCCTTATTAGGTGCTAAGAATTGCACTAAATTTTTGAAATATGCAATGTTATTTTGGCTATTTTTATCTCGGTTTAATTTTATAAAACAGCTAACAATTACCCTT
The DNA here is from genome assembly GCA_023553655.1 of Myrmecobius fasciatus. Lineage (NCBI taxonomy): Eukaryota > Metazoa > Chordata > Mammalia > Dasyuromorphia > Myrmecobiidae > Myrmecobius > Myrmecobius fasciatus. The sequence continues at coordinate 4,970 of JAJPUD010004196.1, forward strand.
AAAAGAAATAATACCACTTCTCCCGTCCCCTAGCCAGCCCTACTTTTTTCTTAAATCTGGCTTTTCCAAATATTTTTATTTTCTCTTCCTCCTCCTCCTCCTTTTCCTCCTCTTCCCTCTCCTCTTCCTCTTCCTCCTTTCTTCATTATCATCAGATAGTGATGAAAATGAGAATGACTTTTTGGGAAAAGACAGTAAAGTCATTTTGCTTTTGAATTAGTCCAACTATGTTTTCATTTTTAAACAAAATCAGCATTTCAAGGTAATGGTCATTGATTGTAATTCTCACTTTCTGGCTTTTAAGCAAGAGTTTATCAAGTAAAATATCTCTGCAACTCCACATAGATCTATCCACTATAATGGCAAGCACATTACTGTGTTCAGCTGCATTAGCTTTCTAATTGATACGTACTTACTTTTCTGATGTCGGAGGCTTCCCATCATTATATAACCTTGCTTTCTCTGCTACATCAACAAGCAAGCTTAGTTCAGCTTTTTCAATAATATGATTGAAAAATTATATTGAATTTGTTGTTATTATTCAGTAGAATGCCTCAATGACAACATATTGTGTGTGAACCTTATTATGCTATTTATCACCAAATGTCAACAATAAACAATATCAACTTTTAGTATACTCAAAAAATAAGTTTGGATTTCATTATTTTATGAACCACCTTGGTAAACTAACGTACAAAACTGATAAGAAGTGGCTGCTGCCATCATACTGGAATTTTGTTTTTGAGAGATTTTTACTTATGTAGAAGTTGTGGTTACTCATGTTTTCCTAACTAAAAAAAAACAAAAAAACAAAAAAAAACACTGAATCTGAAGAAACTCCTTCCCTAAATACTTTGGCATCTGAACTACAGTTTATAGTCTAAATGGGTTTCACTGGTGCAATGGAAAGTTGTAACTTGCCCTCTAGTCACATAGTAAGTGTGTTCAATATAGGGCTTATTTGTCTACTCCCACAGTCTTAATCTCACACTAACATTGATCCCTTATTTTTACCTCTTATCAATGATATTTATTTAATATGATATTAATTTCAAGATTTTGAGTATGCCTGAGTTGACCCCGGCATAGATATTAAATGGACTTTAGTACATATTTTAAATCTGAGCTATATCTTTGCACTTGAAAGGATAATGGTTAGAGACTGAAATAATCAGAGATATTTAGAAAGAAGCTGTAATTCTCCAGAGAGAAGTAAGTTATTGAGTCTCAGTGCTCTCCATCCTAACCCAGCCATAAATATCAAAGAACAACATGACTTCAAATATAGCAGTAAATATACAGTGAATAAGTGGCAAGATATCACTAAGCCAAGCCAGCTATGGGATCCACAGACTACCACCAATTGAGAAAAAGAGACAATATGAAAAGAAAAAAAATACTATATGGAATTTATTGGATGCAGGAGAGGCTTTTTATTAGACATTGTCAAATAAGCTCCCAGACTTGGCACTCTGAAAAAAAGATAAATATTCAAAAAGAGCTAATTTTCTTGAACATGCAGAAAAATGTTGAGAATAAAGAGGATCAAAAAATGTGGAAGAGAAAGGGACAGAATTATAATTTGGAGGAACAAACCTTTGTCTTATCTTTCACTGAAATTGTGATCTATGAGATCTGTGCATATGTAAGAAAAAGATAACCAATAAATCAAGAAGCATTTATTGAGCACTTCCTATGTTTCAGGCACTGAAGACAAACACACACACACACACACACACACACACATAAACAAAGACACACACAAATTAATTGCATTAAGTGCAAGGAGTTTCCATTTTATCAGCAATGATACAATATATATATATATATATACATATATGTATGTATTTATGAAATAAATATAAGATTATTCTGGGATTTGTAAGAACCTCTTAGAAGAAATGGAGTAGTATTCACAGTAAATAAAAGGTTAAGAAAAGGAGTAGTAGGGCATAATCTCAAAAATGAATAATAAAAAGAATGATATCTTCACATCCAAAAAAAAAATCATTCAGTCTCATAGTAATACAAGTTTATGCTCTAACCACTGATGTTAAAGAGGCAAAAGTTGAACTAAAATTGATTGATGAAGACATACAATATTTTTTTAGAAATAGCAATGCAAAAGATGTCACATTCATTGCAGGAAATTGGAATGCTAAATATGATAAAAAAATAATTGGAATAACAGATAAGTTTGGCTTTGGAGTGTAAAATGAATCAGGGTAGTGACTGATAGTTTTGTCAAGATAACTGACTGGTCAGAGAAATTTTTTTAACATCTTAAGTGGTCATTCTACAACTGAACATTCCCAGATGGTCAGTATAAAAATCATATTAATTATATACTTTTCAATCTAAAGTGAAGAAGCTCTATATAAGTCCAAACAACACCTGAAGCTACTTCATATTAAGAGCTTTTTATTTCAAAGTTCAGATTTTAATTGAAGAAAATAGGGAAAACCTTCAGATAATATATATGACCTATATAACATTCCTTATAAATATGAAGTAGAAGTGATAAAAAGATATAAGGAATTAGATTTGCTAAATTGAACTATGGGCAGAGGTTTCCAGAGGTTTCCAGCAGGAGAAAAGAAGCAAGAAAGGAAAATAGTTATATAATGGTGCTTTACAAATAGCTGTGAAAGAAAGGAGAGCTTTCAAAAAATAAAGGAGAAAGGGAAAGATATACCTGACTCAATACAGAATTCCAAAGAATAACCAGAAGAGGTAAGGTCTTCTTAAAATGAGCAATGGAAAGAAATAGAAGAAAACGATAAAGTGAGAAAGATGAGATCTTTTAAAAAAAAATTAGAAATATCAAGGGAATGCTTAATCTAAATATGGATGTTATAAAAGACAAAAGTGGTAAAGACTTAATAGGAGTAGAAGAGATCAAAAAGAGGTGGTAAGAAGATGCAGAAGAGTTTTACAAGAACAATCTCAACACCACTGAGAACCATGATAGTGTTGTTAATGACCTATAGCCAAACATTTTAAAGAATGGATTCAAGTGGGCATTGAGAAGCATGGCTAACAGTGGAGGTGACTGAATTTCAGCTGAGTTATTTAAAATCCTAAAAGATGCTGCTGCTAAAGTGCACTTAATATGCCAGCAAATTCGGAAAACTCAAAAGTGCTTACTGGATTGGTAACAATTATTTTTGTCCCAATTCTAGAAAAGGGCAATGCCAAAGAATGGTCAAATTATTAACCAATTGTATTCATTTCACATAGTAAGGTTATGCGTTTAAGATTCTGCAAGCTAGACTTCAGCAATATGCAAACTGAGAATAATAATAATAAAAAAGCAGTCTGGGTTTCAAACAGACGGAAGAAATAAAGACTAGATTTCCAACATTTATTGGATATGGAGAAAGCAAGGGAGTTCCAGGGGGGGAAAAAGTCAACTTCTATTTCATTGACTATACTAACTTGTAGCAAGTCATCAAAGAGATTGGAGTACTAGATCATCTTATTTTTCTCCTGAAAAACTTGTATATAAATCATAAAGCAACAGTTATAGCTGAACATGGAACAACTGATTGGTTTATGATTTGAAAAGAAGTACAACAAAGACGTATATTATCATATTATTGATTTAACTTATGAACAGAGTACATCATGTGAAATGCCAGGCTATATGAATCAAAAGCTAGAATTAAGGTTGCCAAGAGAATTATCAGTAATTTTACAGTGCGAATGATTCCATTCTGATTGCAAAGAAGATGATAAAAAAAGAATTAAGAAGCTTCTTGTTGAGAGTGAAAGAAGACAATGCAAAAACTGTATTCAAGCTAAATATCAAAAAACTAAGATTTTGGCAAATTGTCCCATCACTTCTTGACAAGTAGAGGGAAAAGAAATGAAAGCAGTGTTAGATTTTATATTTTGTGGGTTAAAGATCACTTCATGCAGTGATTGCTTCTTGGAAGGAAAAGTTTAGCAAATCTGTATAGCACACTAAAAAGCAGATATATTACCTTGCTGACAGGGTCAATGCAGGGAATATTGACTATGATTTTTTCTAGTAGCAATATATGTCTATGAGAGTTTGATTATGAGGATAGCTGAGTGCTGCAGAATCAGTGCTTTCAAATTATGGTGCATGAGAAGACTTGAGAGTCCTTTGGATAGCAAGGAGATCAAATCAATCAATACTTAAAGAAATTAATTCAGATTCTTCATTGCAAAGTCAAATAAAGCTGAAGCTTATATGCTTTGACCACATTACAAGAAGACAGGACTCATTTGAAAAGACCCAGATATTGGGAAAGATTAAAGGCAAAAGCAAAAGGGGATGAAATAAAATGAGACAGTAAAATAGTGTCATGAAAGAAAGAGACATAAATGTGGACAGACTTTAAGAGATAGTATAGGATAGAAGGGCCTGATATTTTATGATCCATGAGGTCATGAAGATTTGAACACCACTCAATGACTGAAAAAATAACAGTAATTTTGGATGGATGAAAATTAGCAGCTTTGGAGACCAGTAAAGCAATTATGTAAAAGGATAAGTATAAACTGAATTTTAAAGCAAACAATAGATTCCAATAGAGAAAGGTGAGAAGGAATGAGATACAGCCACATTCATGGAAGATACCATGCAAAGGTGTGGATATGAAAAAGCCATATGTTAGAAACAATAAGAAAGTCAATCTGACTGGACTACCAAATAAAAGAAAAATAATAAAGCATAATAAATTTGGAAAATATCTCATGACTGTGTGATAAAGGGTTTTAAAATTCACATATGTACATTCATCTCTATGTACATACGGAAGTATGTATGCATGCATGTATATGTATATATGGATGGTTTTGTTTTTAAATCTAAAGGCAATGGAGAGTTATTGGAATTTATTCAAGATTTGGTGATATGGTCAGATGTACTTATTAGAAAAATCCCTTCAGAAGTTATATGGAGGATGATTTGGATTGGGTTTAATACAGACCAAAAGATATAGTAGGAAGCTATTGCAATTGTTAGGGAGAGAGGTGATGGGGGATTGAACTAAAATGATAGTTCTGCATATAGAAAGTAAAAGAAAGAGGCAAGTCGACATGACAAGATGTCATGGCAATTTACATACATGGTATGAGGAAGAATCAATAGTAAAAAATAAAGGTATTTGAGGACTTGAGTAACTGGAAAAATAGCGGTGCCTTTAAGAGAAATAGGAACATTAAGAAAATGTTTCATTTTGCGAGGGAAGGAAAATGATTTATCTTTTGGACATGTTAAATTTGAGATGATTGAAGAACATCCAGTTTATAATTCAGGAGAAGCAGTTGTTGATATAGAACTGTGGCTCAGGAGAGAGCCTAGGACTTGATAATGCCCTTGCAAACATTATCTTTGCAGAGTTTTAAGGCTATCTAGTGTTATAATTTTGCACAACCATATAGATATCTGAGGAAGGCAAAGAAAAGCTAAAAAAGAAACAGGGCATGTTTTGATGGGTCATAGAATAAGATGCAATCATTTATGTTTTATTCTTTAAAAAAGTTTACCCCACATTTAATGCATTGATAATTTGAGTGCTTATATAGGAGCTTTGTGTTTTGCTAAAAGATGTGGGATTAATTCTCATATTCTCAGGGAAATCCAGCCTAAGAGGAAGGTGATCCAAATTCTTAAGTTTCATTAAAAATATTAGGTGAGGACTATGGCAGAAGACTGTGTATGAAAAAAAAAGAAGTCATGTATGAGAAAGCCACATAAGTAGCTTTTTTTTTAAATACTAAGAAATTACATTTCAGAGTTCACTCACATTTATAATACCTTTATGACAGGCAGAGGATATCAGTTTTCAAATGATAAGGCATTTCTGTCAAGGGTAAAGTAAAAGAAAACATATACCTCCAGAATTGTGGACCCACTGAGGTCTTACAACTTTTAATCATCTCATTTGCTTCCTCTTGTTGAAATTTGTGACAGCTCCTCTCCCAACGCCAGAGCTAAGTGGTCTTTCCAATGAGGCAAGCTACTTCCTATAAATCATGTCTATTCTGTTTGATCATAGACATCAGAATTAGGACCTATGGGCAAAAGTCACAAAGAACTAAATTAAGTCTTAATATTGGGAAATAAGCTTTCATGTGCCTTGAATGCTGTGGGATTCTCGTTTTGTAGTCTGCTTCTCTCTCTTTTTCTGTCTGTCTCTGTCTCTGTATCTCTCTCTATCTCTGTCTCCCTCCCTCCTCTCTCTCTTTCTTTCTCTTTCTCTTTCTCTTTCTCTCTCTCTCTCTCTCATCTCTTGCTCTCTCTCTCTTCCCCTTCCCCCTTACTTCCTTTCATTTTCCCACTCCCTTCCTCTCAACTTTCCTCCCTCTCTCATCACCTAACTCAGACCTGAGCTAATTGAGGAAAATATCTCAACCTCTTTTTTCCTTTTACAAGACCAAGTTTCTGTGTCTTCTTCTCAAAATACAGAACAAACACAAATCACAATAAAAAATTAATTATCAATTTTAAGAAACAAAAGAAAAAATAAAACTCTACATTTAAAGAATAAGATCCCAACTTTATGAAGCAATGATGATACAACTGAAGAGGCCAAGTAATTAGATCTTTTTTACTCTGTGTAAAACCTTTCCCACTTTTATAGGGAAAACTTTTGGAATCAGAAATGTTATAGACTGGCATTGGTTTTCATGGGATAATTTCAGCTAAGGAACAAGGGAAACGACTGGTTCAAATTATCTTGTACCAACATTGCTCCTGCTCCTCAGTTTACACAAATCCTGGGTTATGTAGAGTCGACTACATTCCTAAATACCTGAACCTCACCTGGTTACCTCTTTCTTCTGCTTGGAATAGCACTGAGTGATGATAGTACATCTCTCCGTCTCAATCTGAATTTGCCATTTATTAGCTTACATTCTCTTAGATAAGAAGAAATGTTATCCTAGTTTGGCCAGGTCACCTTTGTTTTTAAAATCCTCTTGGATTTTTCATAGAAGTCTGTCACTCTCCCAAAACACCAAATACAGAATAAACTTGCAGCCAGGAATACCTAGGACTGTTAATCTTTTAGTTCTTTGACACTCATTGTGCTGTATAAGGAGCACTGTGTAAACTATAATTCCTTAACAGTTTGAGCAGCCTAAAAGTAGAGAGGACAAGTAGTTGGCACAGTGGATAGAGCTCTAGAATCAGGAAAACCTGAATTTAAATCTTACTTGCTGTGTGACCCAGAGCATTTCACTTAACCTTTTCTGCCTCAGTTTCCTCATCTATAAAATGATTTCTAAAGAAATTTCAAACTACTTTTGGATCATTGCCCAGAATCCTGAGAGTGGTCACAAAGAGTCAGACAAGACTGAAACAACTGAAAAACAACAAAAGTAGAATAAAAAGCTTCAAATAAGTATTACTGGGAGACTTTCCAACAGAGACTATGCCCTGAAAGCTAATTACTTAGAAAACACCACCACTACCAACAACAACACACACACACACACATGCACAAATGTATATTTAAAGATACTGGAGTGCAATTGAGATCTAACCTATTTGGTAATATGTTTTTTCAAGTGGCTTACAAATCATTCTTGTTAATAGTATTCCATTTGAATAAAAAAAGTGTTGCAATTTTGAAGCTAAATTTTTAAGCTAAAAATATTAAGAAAGAAGAATACTGGAAATCACAAAATACATAATGAATCCCTTGTTGCAAAGGTTCTACACATACTAAAATGGATCCTTTCTGACTTGGGTGATCACTGATTGATTACTCAGATAAATTGCTCAACAGAATTAATTGTTCACCAATCAGTATGTTTTTAAATAAATCAAAATGTCTCCATTTGTTGTATTAAGTTACAGAAATTCTATAATACAGGAAGAAAATAAAACACGGAAAGCATCTATGGGAAGTTGTAACTCCATGATAATAATTTTGATATTGCTCTGTGTTTCATATTTACTAGTCTTAAATTTTCCGAGGAAGAGTAATAGCTCAAAACTGAATTGTTTCAAAAAATTTCACTCCTGGATCAAGGAGAAATTATGTTCTGACACTTCTGAAATAATTCATTATCTATTTTATACACACACACACACACACGTGTGTGTAAATATATAAATGTGTGCATATATATACTCATACATAAATAGAAATATGCATACACCTATAATATGCCTATGTTTTGTGAAAATAAATACTCATATATGTGTATATATTTATGGACATATAAATGCACATACATAGACACATATGCATACATGAAGTATATATCCATGTACTTGCATATATATGTGGTATGTGTATACACACATATACATATAATTTTGTGCATTCATGTTTATATATTGTATGCATACATAAAAGATGACTTTCCATGAGTTTTCTATGCTTTTTGCTTTATAATTTTAAGGCGTTTTTAAAACAAATATCTATTCAATAATATTTAGACATAAACTTAAAGACCATCAAAATCAATAAAGAATGTGAAAATAACTATGTGTGACTAGTGCTTCAAAATGTAACTATAGTGAGTAATGAACTGAAATACTTTCAATAAATACACAGAAACATAGGGTAACAAATTATGCATGACTTCTAAAAATTCCAACATCCACAGAGTCATTTCCAAATTATATATAGTAGAAAAAATACAAAAAAATACAATTCTAAAATGAAGTATATTGGTTCTTCTTAAAAGTCATTTTATCCATTAACATCATCACCATTACTTTTCAAGATATTTCTACGAAATCTTATTAAGGAGAGACATTTTGACAACTTTTAATGAAGCTGCTAGATTACAAAGTGTAAGCAAGGATTCCAGAAGACCTGAGTTCAAATCGTAACTGAGACTTTTAATAACTGTGTGAACTTGACTCAATAATTGAATTTCTCACTTGCATTTTCATCATCTGTAGAAAGGCCTTAATAATATTACCTCTCTTAGTGGATTACTGTGAAGAAGAAATGAGGCAAATGTAAAGCAATTAGCAAACAGCTATACTTATGCTAGAATCATTATTAATATTTCTGATCTAAATAGTGGTGAGGAGAAAAAAAGAGATCTTATTCCATGTAATAGGAAGGGACACAAGGGACAACAGAAATATAGAAAATCCACTAACTGAACAAACTCTGTTTAAAACTTGCTTAGATTTTTAATAGTAAGGTTTTAATGCTAAAGAATAAAGTTCAATTGCACAGTATTTTAATTAGGATGTATACAAACAAAATATATGTATATTTATGTATGTATATATACATATATCTGCATATGTACCTATGCTGTCATGAAACTCAATGATTTTCTTATATGGTATTTTATGATGTCCCATATTATGCTCTCTAAGTCATTATACTTTGAGATCTTATAAATTGCAGAGGTTTTATTGAAATTAAATATGCTGAACAAAAATGTTTTTAAAGGCTATGCTCTGAAACCCAATTAGGCTAGTGCTTATACAATTTTCAGATAATTCTTATTACTTAAGTTATTTTTTTCACCTTTCTCTTTGTTGCCAAAGTAACTCTCCATTAGAATGGGAAATGCTATGAAGAAAATAATTGTGCATTTCCATTGGTCAGCAAACGCAAGATCAGAATCTAAAGTTTAGAAAACTTTAAATTAGTCAATCATTCAATTCAAAAACAAAAATTTACTGAGCTACTAAATAAAAACATCCTGTAATGAAGTTTAGGAGAATGACAGACATATAAGATGTTTTCTGTCCTTGGATAAATTGTAATCCATTTTGGGGATAAGACAATAATAACTATGACAAATGCTTAAAATCAAAACTTGATCTTTACTATGTTCAACACAACAGTTTTACTCTAATGCTCCATTATGACAGGGAAGTGAACCTGGGTTCAGAAAGGCTGTTCTAACAGAGAATAAGTTGTGGAATGTTTAAAGGTCTGGATTTGGATTTTCTGAGAACTGGTTGTCTTATAAATCTATTTCTTCATGATCTTTTGACATTATATATATATACATATATATATATACATGTGTATATATATACAAATCTATTTTGTGTGTTTTTTTAATAATTTTTTATAATTGGTGGATTCTTATATTACCTATGTCATATAGATCTGATATTAGCCACATTTTGTTTCACTCTGTAGCTTCCTAACATTTGTGTTCTCTGATATTTTTTCTACTTTACCCTCTTCCCAATGATTTCCAGTTCTAGAATCATTATCAAATCAACTCTGTCATTACATCTAGAGGCAATAAGTTAATCTACTTCCTAGTTCTCTACTCATGATTTTAGTAATTTATGAAAGCGAACTATACCTCTCTGACCACTATTTCCTTGCCCTATTGAAATGTAAGTTCCTAAAAGGAAGATAACATCTTCATTTTTGAGGATGTATGATCAGTATATGGTACATGCCTTAATTTAAAAAAAGAATCAATTTTAAAATTAATTTCTTGATTTGTTAAGGTAAGTTCTGTTAATTTACTTTATCTCTTTTCTACTTGTTATCAATTCAGTTTGTTAAATTTGAATCTTAAATTTTAACTCATAGTTTTCATATTAGTTAAAAAAATGTGTATTTATTCATATTTTAAGGAAACAAGTTTCTAACTTTTTCATTTTTCCATTCCTTCTCTGATTTTCAAAGTTTCTTCTATTGGTTTCTTAGAATTCATAATTTCTTTATTTTCTAATTTAAAAATAAAATTCTAATGATTTTCTTTTGCTTCTACATGATGAAAATTTCTCTCAATATGTCTTTCCATTATTTTCTACTGATAAACATTTATTTAAAAATTAATAATTTTGAAGGGAAAACAAGAAATCAGGAGAGGAATAATTAGTAGTATAAATCAATGCAAAAACATTTCTGTAACACAGATGTAATATTCCACATATTGACTCTCTCACCTCTGTAAAGAAGTAAGTAGCAACATCTCTTGTCTTTCTTTTCTGATCTCCACATGATTCACTATGAATTAGTTAAAATACAAATTCCCATGCTTCTTTGTATTTATATTTTTTATTTCTTATAATCCATTTATATATCTTTACATAAGTTCAACCAAAAATGGTTTAATCATTTCCAAAGGGGGTTTACCTACTTTGTTTTTACCACAAAAAAAATTGCTATTATAACTCTTCTGGTGAATATAGGGACTTAGAACAGAAGATAGAGTACTCTCTGTTTTGGATTTCTCTGTGCCATCTCTCTTATTCTCCTTAGGCACCTTACAGATTTCTGCAGCTTTTGCTTTGACATATGTTCTTCCTCAATGTACATAATACATTACCTTCTATCTTCAAGTTTTCTTTCTCCTGAGAAAAGATGCAATAAATAGATACATAACCATCACTCAGAGGAAATACTTTTTCTGTGTGCATACTACCACAGAGTGCTGTTTTTATTGTTAATACTCAAGCTAAAGTTCCCTCTCCCATTATAAATATATGTTTATTCTTTTAATGGGTGTGATTTTCAGTTGTATGCCCTCTTTCTTTTCATCTTTTCTGTACTTTAATATTTTTTTTCATTTTTAGTCTCACAAAAATATACTGATTAATCTGTAAATTAGTGGAGAGTTTTTATTCATTTTGTCTTAGACATAATTCTCCAATATTTCCTTAGGAGTTCTTTAAAATCTACATAACTTTTTCTATTTTGTATTTTATTTTTAAATCTCTCAATAATCTTTTTATAACACCAAAATATTAGTCTTTCTCTTTTTCTTTTAATATACATAATCTCTAAAGATTGGGACATTTATTTCCATAATTTTTGTATCTGTGTAGTTATATATATTTATATCTCTTGTGATTCTATTATGATTGTAGATTTAATATTGTACCTGCCTTTTTAAATTTTTTTTATAAAAATGCCTCAAATTTAACTTTTTTATTAGAACATCCATCTATTTTAGTTGGTACCTAGGCTGAGATATACAAATATTTCACTTTGGGGTGTAATCTTGAGGACTAATGTTTTGTAGAATATAATATTCCATTCTGTTCTTTGGTTCTGTTGGAAATGGAAGAGACTGATTTCCTTAGATGTACTTTCCTTAACTTTTTACATGTTTCTTTAGACCTTTTGAAGAATTTGATGCTTGTTAATGGGATTGCTAAATTTTGCTGCTATCTATATTAGTTTATAGACTAGTTCTTTGACATCATTGCCTTTCATTCCTCTTGTTCTATAATGTCCTATGTTTCTGTATATTTGTATTCCAAATCAGTTATATTCTGTTTAACATTTTTGGAGAGAGATTTGATACAATCAATTTCAATTTTCCTGTCCTGATGTTTACTTGGTTTTGTAAGCTCTATTTTCTAACATTTGTTCTCATTTTACTTGTTTGTTGTCTGCTTGCTTCTTTGTTATTGGAGGGGGGCGTGTGTGAATGTATGTATTTCTCTTTTGAAACATTTTGGCAAATCATGTTGTTAATTCATGATCTCTTGACTATGTAGGTTATAAGTTCCAACATTTATTCTTATCTTATGTATGTGTCTATATGTCTGTGTGATTGGGTATCTGTATGTATTTCTCTTTTTAAGTATTCTGGGAAAATGTGAATCCGTGCTCACTTGAAATTCAACAGAACATTTTATATCATCAGTAATGGGACTAATTTTCTTTTTCATATGAAATTTATTGTGAATTTTTAGTTTAATTTATTTAAAGAATCCTTTTGAACTTCAAAACTTCTTTTTCACTTTAGTATTTTCAGTGTTTATTTTTCTGCTTTTGTATTATTTTTCAATAGGATTTTCTTCTTAAAACATTTAATTGTGATGGAACCACAATGGTGGAGAAAAGGCAGGGACTTCCCTGAACTCTCCCTAAAATTCCCGTGAACAACCTCAAATAATGCCTTAACTCAAATTCTGAAGCAACAGAATCCTCAAAAGTACAGAGTAAAATAATTTTCTAGGCTAAGACAAATTAGGTTAGGTTGACAGGGAATGTCTTTCATACTGGGATGAGAAAGGAGAACAGCTCAATATAATGAACAGTAGCACAGACCAGGGACCAGCAGACCAAAAACAGGCCTTGTGAGCAATCATATCAGCTGCAGTGTCTAGTTTTCAAGCTCACAGACTACAAATGGTAACGAGTTACAAAAACTAATCAGAAAGAGTTCTGGGGGCAGGATTCTGCTTCTTTACCCAGATTCAGATTCAAATAACAGTCCTGGGTGACAGTTTCAGAGCAAGGAAGAACACTGGTACAACAGAACTTGTGGCCCCATTGTAACCAACACTCTCCACAAAGTTCCAGGGCAGAAAAGATTGCTTATTGTCACTCACAGAACATGCCAGGAGAATAGTAAACTCACCTCTCCCTAAATTATAACACATTAAAAAAACTGAAAAATTATGGGTCCCGCCAAGTGTCTCTAAAAACAGATACAGAAAATACCTGAAGCTTGAGATAGTGTGCTCTGCATCCTGGAAGAAGAGCCCCCTTTTAACATAGAGTTAAAAATGAAAAAAATAGGCTGAAAAATGAGCAAACAACAGAAAAAATCTGGCTATAGAAAGTTACTATGATGACAAAAAAAAATAAAAGCACATGTTAAGAAGAAACAATAAAGTAAGAAATAATATATTCAAAGCTTGAAAAAATGAATTGCTCTTGGTCCATAAAAAAAGTTCAAAAGAGATTTTTAAAATAAAATAATTGAAGTAGAGGAAAAATTGGTAAGAGAAATGAGAGCTATACAAGAAAATCATGGGGGGGAAATTAACTGTTCAGTAAAGGACAGGCACACACAAACCATACACACACACATACACACACACCTGAAGAAAATTACTTCTTAAAAACAGAATAAATTGAATGGTTAAAAAAAATTAGAAATTCAGTAAAGAGAAGAGTGCCTGGAGCACAAAACTGGCAAAATGAAACACACACACACACACACACACACATGCACACACATATAACATATATATGCACAAAAAATGAAGAAAAGAGTTCTTTAAAAAGCAGAATTGACTAAATAGAAAAGGAGGTACAAAAGCTCACTGAAGAAAATATTTTTTTTTTTTGCTGCTGAGGCAATTGGGGTTAAGTGACTTGCCCAGGGTCATACAGCCAGGAAGTGTTAAATGTCTGAGGCCAGATTTGAACTCAGGTCCTCCTGACTTCCAGGCTGATGCTCTATCCACTGTTCCACCTAGCTGCCCCAAAAATAATTCTTTAAAAATTAGAATTAGACAACTGGAACATAATGACTTTATGAGACATCAAGAAATCATAAAACAAGAAAAATAGAGTGGAAAAAATACAATAAAATGTGAACTTTCTCATTGGGAAAGCAACTGACCTAGAAGATATATTCAGGAGAAATAATTTAAAAAGCCTTGGACTGCTTGAAGGTAAATTCTTTCAATTTCTATTTTTGAAAAAAAAAAAGGTTAAACCTCATCTTAGAAAAAATTATCAAAGAAACCTACTATAGAATCCTATTCCACAATCAGACAGTAAAATAGAAATTGAAAGAATTTACCACTCACCTCCAAAAGCAAAATAAAAATTCTCAGGCACATTATAATCAACTTCCAGAGCTTCCAAATTAAGAAGAAAATATTTCAAGCAACCATTAATAAAGAATACAAGTATCATGAAGCCACATTCAAAGTAACATAGGATTTAGGAGTTTCTATATTAAATGATTGGAGGACTTGGAATATTATATTCCAGAGAGCACAAGAGAAAGATATGTAATCAAAAATCACCTACCTAGAAAACTGAATATAATCTTTCAAGGGGGGGGGATGGATATTCAATAACATTGAAAACATTTAAGCATGTCTGATGAAAAGGCCACACCTGAAGAAAATTTGACTTTCACATGCAAGACTTAAGAGAAGCACAAAAAGGAAATGAACTCATAAGGGACTTAATAAGGTTCAATTGTTTGTATTCCTAAATGGGAAGATTTGTAAGGATTTTCTTCTCATTATAGTAGTAAGAAAGATTTTATGTATGTGTATGTGTGTGAATGTGTGTGTATGTGTGTACATACATATACACACAGAGGCACAAGAATATGTTGGGATTAAAACTAAAAAAAAAACAAAAGATGAGAAAGAAAAATGCACTGAAAAAAGGGAAAGGGAGAAGTAGAATTGGATAAATTATTTCACATAAAAGAACCAAAAAAGATGGTGAGGGAGGTGATAGGTAGCACTTAAACTTTAGTGTCAGTAGAATTAGTATAAGCAGGAAACAACTTATTCACTCAAGTTTATCCTACAGGAATTAGGAGGAAAGGGAGATAAAAGTGTTGTGATTGATAGGAGGAAATTTGGGGAGATGGCAGTCAAAAACAAGACCAAAAAAAAATCACTTCTGAGGTGGAAATAATACGAAAGAAGAGAGAAAATAATACATGGCAGAAATTGGATAAAGGGAAATACAGGTAGCAATCATAATTATGAAGAGATTTTCAAAGCAATTTTATCTAATAAAGGCCTCATTTCTGTATATGTGTATGTGTGTGCATGCACGTGTTTTTGTGAGAGAGAAAGAGAGAGAGACGTTGAGAGCCAAAGACTGAGACAGAGACAGACAGAATGGAGCCATTCTCCAAATGATAAATGGTCAAAAGATAAGAACAATAAGTTTTCATATAAAGTAATCAAGAGTATATATATATATATATGTATATATAGCCAGATTAATAGAAATGCTCTAAATGACTATTTAGTAGAGAAATGCAAATTAAAATAATTTTGATCTACTATTTCACATCTATTATATTGGCTAATGGAAATATTGTTTGTGTTAAGAGAAGAGTAGTATCTAGTGTGAGGGCTGCTGAGTTCTTTTCAGGGCTACTTTCTGCCTTTGATGTCCACCTGATCCACCTAACTGTCACCTCTCTCTCCAAGAAGCTTTACCATGCACAATGGCCACACTTCAGTAAATAGTTTTGGCAGAGAGGTTAAACTACGTAAAGGGTAACAGAAAGATTTCAAACCCACCAGCGAGCTATGAGGGTGTCTAACCCAAGCATATGGAGACGTCCCCTGCTGGGATGGAAAAATGAGAACAGATTATTGCCAGGACTATGAAGGCAGCTGAGACAGACACAGCAAAGCACTTAAAGCCTGGTTAGATACAAAAATACCAATGACATCCAGTGCATTCTGAATCATAACTAATTATATTAATTCTATCCTGCCACTGGACACTCTTTCTAGATGGATTACCTTCTGCAACTCTATCTCAAATCTAATTTTTTCTTAAATCAAAAATTATTGTCCATATCATTTTACCATTTGTACCTATTCTCACTAGAAGCAGCAGTGGGATTTGGCATCCTCCTAGGTGTCTGAACAGGATTTTAAGGACTACACTACTCACCTCCTTGTCCAAGGAAGGGACTAGGTGCCCTAAAAATTGTCTGCTTACCCAACTTTGGTGTGATTGTCATGTCAGATGGGGATTGCACCTTGCAGTCAACACACACACACACACACACACACACACACACACACACACACTAAAATATCTTCTGCAAAACTGATTCCACATTCCTCTCATGATTGGTACATGGAATATGTGCACACATAAGCAATACAAAATTTTGTGGGACTGAATGACAAAAAGCACTTGGTGCAAGAGAACACAGCAGGTATCCCATCCAAATAGCAGCACTGAGTGAAACAAAACTGGAAAATTAAGGCCAGTCATTTTCTGTAGTGATCATAGTGAAGGGGAGAACTGTGAAGCTGGTATAGGTTGACTAATCTAGTCAACAAATCTATATGCTAACCAAAAGGAATGATTGACAGGTTCTGGATAACGGACAATTCTCTCTCACTTTCCCTGTCACCAATGGAGTGAAACAAGACTGTGTGCTTGCTCCCATGCTTTTTAGGATGATATTTTCAGTCATGTTGTTAAATGTCTTCAATGAGGATGAACATGACATCAAGTTTAGCTACCACATTGATGGTAAATTCTTTAACTTGAAAAAGCTAGAAGCCAAAACTAAAGTGGTGAAATTGTTGGTGCATGACTTTTTGTTTGCTGATGATTGTACACTCAATGCAACCTCCAAAGCTGAGATAAAACAAAGCATAGATCAATTTTCTGCTATTGGTGCTCATTTTGGCCTAACAATTATCACCAAGAAAACACAAGTCAGAACCATATCATTCACATGTGGAAGCATCAATTATAGCAAACAGAAGTTTTGAGTGTTGTAGATAAGTTCACTTTCCTTGGTAGTATGTCTTCTGTGGATGTACATATTGATAGTGGGGTTGATACATAAATTTACAGAACCAGCTTAGTTTTGAGAAGTCTGAAGAAAAGTGTGGGAGAAAAGAAGCATTAGACTGACTGCTAAAATGAAGATCTATGGAGTTGTTCTGCTGACTTCCTTGTTGTATGTCTTTGAAATCTGACCAGTATACCAGTGTCATGCCAGAAAACACTTCCATTTGAATTAACTCAGGAATATTCTGAAGATTGCCTGGAAGGATAAAATATCAGATATTTAGATCCTTTGTTGGGCTAAACAGTCAAACATTCAAATTCTATTGCAGAGAATGTAATTTTATTGGAACAGCACATTGTTCGAATGTCATTGCACTACTTCTACCAAGAAAGGAACTTGGTCCTTATAGTTATACAATACTCTGTTTCTTTTGACTTTTTGTTTAGATTATTAGAGTTCTTGAATGTTTTGGGTTTTTTCCCTTATCAGAATTTTTCAAATTAATAAGAAAAAAATTGATGTTCTTTGCTTTTATATTTCCTTAATTTTATTATTCAGTTTAACTTTCCACTTGCCAAAGACCTATCCATTTTTAAAAGTTCCCAGCAAAACTAGTTTATCAAAAAGTCAGATATTATTTAAATGAATGATTTAATAAATTATTTATTAAGACATCATTATGTGTTAAATACTGTGCATTCACTGGAAATAAATTACATGCTGTATTTCATATTTTGATTTCTTCATGTTTGAAAAAAAGTTAAAGAAATGTCATTTGATCTGGGAAGCAAAGATTAATCATTTTAATTTTATAGAATTCAATTAATATTGTTTTTTAAATTATTTTTGTTTGTTCAATGTTCATTGTAGTAGTTATTAAATATTTTGTGTTCTTAAAAATGGGAACTTCAGTTTTCATCAGTTTATGTCTTCTCTTGCTTCATTTTATTCATATGTGATATTTCATATAGCATGGTGATGCTCCATTATGTTTATATACCATTTTTAATCATATAAATGTACATGTACTTGATTTACAATTCTTAGTAAAAAAAAAAGTGTTGCTATGAATGTTTTGAGGTATATAAGAATGCATGTAGGACTTTTCTTTCTATCCTTGATCTTGGAGTATAACAATAATGGTATACTTTCTGAATAAAATATTATAAATATTTTATTCAATTTAATATATAGTACTAAAATATTTTTGCCAAAAGCATATTACTGTACTTGTCTTTCTGCTATTTCTCTAACATAAACATTTCCCATATTTTATCAATTTACTAAGTGAGAAATAAAACTTCAGTGTGATTTTACATTTTATTTCTTACATCATTTGTCAATTAAGTTTTTTAAAAAAAAATAGTTGGTCTAGGAATTGAACCACATTACTCTGATTATAGAATTTTATTAGTAATATGTGATATCTTCTATATATACTGTATTAAGCAAAATTTATATATTGACAATTCACAGCAATTAGCCAATCAAAGCTCATATATGGTACTTTCTGACAAGAAAGAACACACTACAATGTGTTTATACAATGCTCGAGATTAGTAGTAATATTTCATATGTCACTATAGTTATGTTCCAGGGTTTCTTTGAACACTTACTACTGTTTGAACACATTTCAAATCACATATTTGAACACATTCACATAAAAAAACCAAAGATTTCTTGCTCCTTGAAATAATTAGAAGGATTGGCATGAACTGAATGTCTTGTATAGATATTTTGTCAGAGTAGTCTTATTTTGCTATTTATAATCTACTCTCTACCAAACATGCATCTGTTTATTTCTCCTTGAAACATCTTCTTGCCCTTTTGTAGATTTGGCCAATAAATCCCTAAGAAGTGGAAATTGAAACCAGGTCTTCTAATTCCTAATGTAGATCATAATGATGCATTACATACATTAACTGATTCACCCTCATACTGAAGCATATCAGTATTCTTGATTGAGTTTGACATTTTGAAATTTAACTACAATAGCTTACCCTATAAACAGAAAGTGCCTGCAAAACAGATGTTCTTATTTAGAGAAGATGTTACTAAAAGAGCAAATCACTAAATTTGTTCTTGCTGTAAAAGTGTCATTTTGTTCATAGGGAAAGGCAAAGTCGTCAGACTGAAGAAGCCCTGATAGGAAAATTGTGCTATCATTCAATATTCCAAAATCTTGCCTGAAGAAAGAAAAGGATTCAAGGATCAACAATTTTTCTCAGTTATGTGAAAATCAAATGCCAAATGTAAGTGTGTTGCCATTGAATGAAAATTTGGCCAATAAATATGACATGGAAATTTTATTTTATCATAAAAATATTGAAACCCTCATTGGCAAACTAAGGAAACAAATCAATACTTAGTGCATGGTGATTATTTTAGTAAAATCCTCATGACTTCATTTTCTCCATTTTTCCTCGCTTTTCTTTTTAATTTTGTCTTTTTACAGATATTTCTTAAGTGCCAAAACTTTTTTTATGATTGTGCACTCAGTGCAACCTCTGAGGCAGAGCTGCAAAAAAGTATCCATCAGATCTCTGTCACCTATGCTAAATTTGGCCTTACAATCAACAACAAGAAGACTGAGGTGCTCCATCAACACCTTATTTATTCATAAATTGAATCACCATTCATAGTAGAAATTTTGAATCCTGTGGGTAAGTTCACTTACCTTGGCAAAATACTCTCCAGGATGGCCATCATAGATGGGATTGATCCACATGTTGCCAGAACAAGCTCAATGCTTGGGAGGCTCTGAAAGAATGTATGGGAGAGAAGAGGTATCAGACTGCATACCAAACAAATGTTCTACAGAACCATCATTCTGATTATGCTTGTGAAACATGGACAGTCTTTCAGCACCATCTCATTGAACAGCTTCCACTGGCATAGTCCCAAGAAGATTCTGAAGACTGCCTGACAAGAGGTATTCAAATCCTCTCTAAAACTAGACATTCTGAGCATTCGGACTCTATCATAGAAAGCACAATTGTATTGTGCTTCTCACATAGTTGGAATGCCAAACACATTTTTGACCAAAAAACTGCTTTATGGAGAACTTACAAAAGGTAAGTACTCACATGGTAGTCAAAAAATGTTGTCAAAATATGTCTAAAGATAGTATTGAGAGTGTAACATGGAAAATGCTGGCACAGGACCAATCAGCATAGGATACACAAATCAAAAAACATGCTATAGGTGAAGCTAATATAATAAAAATGACAATTTTGCCTAAATTGGCCTACTTGTTCAGTGTTGTAGCAATCAAATTGCCAAAAAAATTATTTTACACAGCCAGAAAAAAATAAAAATATAATTTATCTAGAAGAGCAAAAGTCAAGAATAGCAAGGGAATTAATGAAAAAAGTGGTGACTTAGTAATACCAGACCTAAAACTATATTATATAATAGCAATCATCAAAACCATTTGGTACTGGCTAAGAAAAAGTGATGGATCAGTGGAATAAGTCATATATATATATATATATGTATGTATATATGTATATATATACATACATATATATAAAATACCCATAGTAATTTAGCATTTGATAAAACTCCAAACCCCACCTTCTGGGATAAGAACTTATTATTTGAAAAAATTGCAGGGAAAACTGGAAAACAATATGTCAGAAACTTGGAATAGACCTATATCTCACACCCCATACTAAAATAAAGTCAAAATTGGTGAATGATTTGGGCATAAAGGATGATACCATAAGCTAATTAAGAGAGCAAGATATTTGGAGAAGGGCACAATTTATGACCAAAGAAAAACTTAAGTATATTATAAAAGGCAAAATGGACAACTTTGATTATATTAAATTTTTTTCACAAACTAAACCAATAGAAACAAGATTAAAAGGGAAATACAAAGCTTAGGAAACTATTGTCAGTTTTTCTGATAAAAGTCTAATTTCTAAAATATATGAAGAATTTTATAAGAATGTCAAATTTATAAGAATGTGTCATTCCCCAGTTGATAAATAGTCAAAGGATATGAGCAGACAATTTTCAGATGATAAAATTAAAGCCATCTATAGTCATATGAAAATGCTCTAAATCACTATTGATTAGAGAAATGCAAATTAAAAACTCACATTTCTCAGACTAGCTAAGATTAAAGGAAAAGATAATGATAATTGCTGGAGAGGATGTGGGAAAACTGGGACAGGAATGCATTGAAGTGGAGCTATGAAATTATCCAAACATTATGGAGAGTAATTTGGTACTATGTCCAAAGGGTATGTTCGCATACCCTTTGACCCAGCAGTGACACTAGTGGGTCTGTAACTCAAGGAAATCAAGGAGAGAAAAGAATCCACATGTTCAAAAAATGTTTGTAGCAACTCTTTTTTGTGGTTGGCTGCAAAGAATTGGAAAATGAGTATCTGCTCATTAATTGGGAAATGATTGAATAAGTTGTGGTATATGAAGGTAATGGAATATTATTGTTCTATAAAATGATGAGCAAGTTGATTTTAGAGAGACCTGGAAAGATTTACATGAATTGAACTATGTGAAACAAGCAGAACCAAGAATATATTGTACACAATAACAAGAAAAACGTGTGATGATCCGCTATGATAGAATTGGTTCTTCTAAGTAGATCAGTGAACTAAAACAACCTAAATATACTTCGGATAGAAAATTCCATCTGCATGAAGAAAAAGAATTATAGGGATTGAATGTAAATCAACATGTGCTATATTCACTTCTTTTCTCTGTTTGAGTTTTCTCTCATGGTTTTTCCCTTTTGTTCTGATTTTCCTCTACCAACATGATTCTTAAAACAATATGTATTAAAAATAAATGAATGAATTTTGAAAGCAAAATAAAACAAAAAAGATTCTGTACTCAAAACAGAATCTCAGAAGCACAAAGGAAACATGTTCTGCAAAAATACAGAACCACTTCTTTAAATATTCTAAATGGCCACTTGTGAAGGACCTGTATTAGTGCTTTCTCAACTCATATCATTATGATCAGCTACACTGTGAACAGATCCAGCCATTCTGGAGAGCAATTTGGAGCTATGCTCAAAAAGTTATCAAACTATGCATACCCTTTGACCCAGCAGTGTTTTTATTGGGCTTATATCCCAAAGAAATCATAAAAGAAGGAAAGGGCCCCACATGTGCAAGAATGTTCGTGGCAGCCCTTTTAGTAGTGGCTAGAAACTGGAAACTGAATGGATGCCCATCAATTGGAGAATGGCTGAATAAATTATGGTATATGAATGTTATGGAATATTATTGTTCTGTAAGAAATGACCAGCAGGACGATTTCAGAGAGGCCTGAGAGACTTGCATGAACTGATGCTCAGTGAAGTGAGCAGAACCAGGAAATCATTATTCACGGCAACCACAATACTATATGAGGATCAGTTCTAATGGACATGACTCTCTTCAACAATGAAATGCTTCAAACCAGTTCCAACTGTTCACTGAAGCAAGCCATATACACCCAGAGAGAGGGATGTGAAATGTGGACCACAACATAACATTTTCATGTTCTCTATTGAGGTTTGCTTGCATTGTATTTCCTTTATTGGATTATTCTTTCTTGTAGATACGATTTTTCCTGCACAAAAAATAATGCAATAACTATACATATATTCGATTTCTTAAGTATTCTAAAATAATTATCATGTAGTGGATATCCTGCCATCTAGGGGAGGGGTGGGGAGTAGGGGGGAAAAATTTGTAACAGAAAGCTTTGTAAGGGTTAATGTTTAGGAATTACTCATACATATGTTTTGCAAATAAAAAGTATTAATAAATTAAAAAATAAAATAAAATAAAATATGATCAGCTACAGTTAGAACACACCATACCATGACTCCCACATTTTTATGTCATTGGTCTTCCTCAAAAACAAAGAATGAACAACTATGTGCCTTATAATATTTACTTAGCCTTTTTAATTTAAGAAATATTTTAACATATATTTCCTATTTGGTTATGATCTTTTACTATGAAAACATAGGATAAGCCTTAATAAAACAATATGAAATATGTCTGTAGCCATTCTTCTTGGGGACATGTTTTCTCCTTCCCCCAAAGAAATATAAAATGTCTAGATACATCACAATTTTTTTTCCCTTTCATCCTCACTAGTTTATCTATTTTATTAGTGTATATAATCCATGTAGGGACAGAAAGGTCTGCATTAAAAACCAGCTTTTGTTGCTAACTATCTGTGCAACTATGTGAAAATCATGCCACCTCTCTGAAGCTCAGTTGTTGTAAATACCTCACAAAGCTGTTGGTAGTCAAATGAAATATTATATGTAAAATATAGTATTAAATATCAGTTATTATTATTATTACTATTATTCTCTATACAGATTTATATTTTCCATTAGAATTTGCTTATTTTAAATTACTCAGTTTTCCAATCCCCTAGTTTATTATTATAACAGGGATCAGGAAGAAAGGAATTTAATACAAAAATGTTTATTTTATAGATTCTGATTTTCCCTCTCTAGCTGATTGTCATTGATAACCTTGTTCTACAAGTGGAGTGCAAAGTAATGGACTTGAGGAGGGAAAGAAAGATGCTTTGTACCTATAATTCATCTCATTAAAAATTTAAGATTCATATATTGCTTCTATCTAAAAGTATTCAAGATCTTTGATGTCCTAAATTGGAAAAAAAACATAAACATTATTAAAATTAAGTAAGGTTACTTCTGCTGGTAAAATGACAGCTCAGAGGAAGATTACTGGTGCCTTTCTATTGAGTGGCTTTCTATAGCCCAGGTTAGAAAAGGGCAGAGTTGTTAACAGATATAATAAATTTCTAATTGAGAAGCAAGAAGATTATTCTGTCATGAAATCACAAGGGAACATTGATCTAATTTCCTTTTGCTTCATAATAGTTAATATGGTCTTATTTATGTCATACCATTTGTTGTAGCAGAATATGATGTTTTTCTTTTAGTTTGTCCCAAATGGAGAAACACTTATACTAAGGTTTTATTGTGATTTTGTTCTTGTTTTTCTATTGAAATTTAAAACAACATGATGGTTTTACTGAGGTTGCTAATTGAGTCAATCAAAACATTCAATTTGGATTTTATATTCATAGACACAGGTCTATTAGTAGTAAAGAGATTTAATATGATTATTTAATAGATGACAAAATGCAGAGAGGAATCAAATAGTTTTACCAGAAACAGACAGTTAATAAGTGGATGATATCAGACTGACACAGGATTGTAAGACAGAAGCACATTCAGGACATTCCAACTCATCTTACCTTTGTTTCTCCAAATCTCTGATTTATTTATAAATTTAATTCATTTAGCATTTTCTTCCCTTGCGTTTTCTTCATTCCCTTCCACATCCCTCCTGTAGAATAAAATTATATCTGATAATTTTAAAATAATCAAGATTTTATATATATATATATATACATATATATATACACACATTTCCCTCTTATTCTTCCACAAAGGACATTAGAGACTATAAATATTTGAGGGTTTTTAAATTTTTTTTAAAAAAATATTATTTCAATGAGGAAAAATCTATCATCTCCCTCTTTCTTACTAATTAAGAACAAAAGTAAAACAAACATGTCTAATAAATTGAAAGACATTTACACATTGGCCATGTTTTTAAGATGTCTCATTTTACATCCTGAAATGTTTATCTTTTTATGAGGAAGTGGGTATCATGCTTCATCATTAAACCATTGGAATTTTTGTTGTTGTTTTTATAAGAGTTCTTAATTCTTTCAAAATTTCTTGTCTTTATTGTATTATTGTCATTGTATAAATTGCTCTCCTGGTGCTGTCTACTTTATTATGTTTCAATTCATACATGTGTTCTCAAATCTTTTTGAATTCTTCTCCATTATTTATTGCACAATTCAATATGTTTTTAAAATATACTTGTATTTATCCAAGTGTTTGTATTTTCACAAATAGATATAAGCTATTGAGAGCAGGAAGAATAAGCCAGTTTATTGTTTCTGTTTCTGTGTTCTCAACACCTAGTACCATTCCTGGCCAAGAATATTTAATTACTTTCTAGAATGAATGTTTTAAAAGTTTTCTAATAAGGGAATAACATCTAGGGTTTCAAATACTGTTTCTATCTCAAAATGTCAAAACATTTCTAATTTTCCCTAACAGAAGCCTAATAAATGCCACTTGGTTGAGGAAACAGAATTCTTCTCTAAAATCCAGGGCTTAAGCATACAAGGATATATAGAATATCAAATTTTGTGTACTTTTCTTATTATATCTTTGTTGCAAGGAAAAGGGAATGGGAAATATGCATCTCTAACCACCCTAGGGAATAAAATACCTTGAACCATTCATTATTCATGTTAAGTTCCTGTTAATGTGTCACACAAAACACATGTTCTTTCTCTGATGCTCCACACAAATGGAGGAAAATAGTGCTACTTGGCAACCAGGCAACCAAAAACAGAATCTGAAACAAATTTAATGAATTTCAACTTACCTTACAAGTAAAGAATGTTCAAAGCCTAGGTGCATTGACTAACTGCCACATCTAACCTGAACCCCAAAATGAAAACTGGCCTTTCTTTCTCCTACTTTTAGAGAAATGAAGAATTGGACGATTTGCTAATTTCTTTTTAAATTTCCTCCCCTAGTCTCCCCTGTGCTAGATAAGCTCCCTCCTGTCCTAGATATGCTCACTCCTGTCCTTAGGGAAAAGTGTTATTAGTTACTGATGTATATCCTCTCTAAATTGTAGTTTTTCTCAGGGATTCTTGTCTTTTAATTTTCTCTTTTTTCTTGCTTAAAGCCTTCTGTAACTCACTTCTCACAACTTCTATAGTAATTTTTTGGTCCATGCTTCCCTTTTTATTCAAATTCTTTCAAATGTAAATTAATCCAGAAGGCAGTGTAACAGTGGAAGAAAGAAAAGACAGGAAAGTAATATGTTTATTAAGCCTTACAATGTTTTAGGCACTGTGCAAGCATTTTTATAAGTATTGTTTTATTTGATTCTCACAAAACTGGGAAGTAGATACTTAATATTATGCCTGTTTTACATATACTGGAGAAAAGTAAGGTAGACAGATGCTGCTACTTGCCCAGAATTACATACTTGGTAAGTGTCTCAGACTGCTTTGGAACACAGGTCTTCTAGAATCCAGGCCCAAACATTATATCCACTCAACCACTCAGTAGCTATTGGAAAGCAATGGAAAGCAAAGTGGTTTCAGAAGTTGATGAGTCAAATTCTACTTCTAGTGGTTATTATCTGTGTGATTTTGGAGAAATCTCTTAACCACAGATCAGCCTTATAGTTTAGAATATACAATTTTTTTTTTCTTTTTTGCTGAGGCAATTGGGGTTAAGTGACTTGCCCAGGGTCACACAGCTAGGGAATGTTAAGTGTCTGAGACCAGATTTGAACTCAGGTCCTCCTGACTTCAGGGCTGGTGCTCTATCCACTGCGCCACCTAGCTGCCCCAGAATATACAAATTTTAAAGTGTGACCCTGCTCAGGAATATGTCCTTGCAAAAATAATGTCAAGGAAGCAAACACTTTTTTTTATAAAATATGAAAAAATCCTCTAACCGTTATATGAAATTACTGAGACAAATTGTACAAAATAAATTCTACTCATTTTTGTCCTCTGACTTCTCCACTGCTCCCTTCCCCCAATATCCTCTAGCATCATTCTATCTTTCAGCCCACTTGAATTGAAGATGGCAGATTTCCTAGTGGTGATAGTGATTTTAGAGTGGAGCTGTAGTTGGAAGACCACTACATTTATCTTAGTGTTCCACATAGATAGATTAAATGGATAGATGTATATATGTAGATATGCATAAATATATATCTGCATACCTACATATATGTTGGAGAAATGTCACTGAGAAAAGGGCAAGGAATTAGGAAAAGGCAACCCAAGATGCTTCAACATTTTTCCACTAGAAATGGATAAATTGGTTCTCACTGAAAAAGTCCTACTTGAACTTCAGTCCTGTTCCTGAACTGAGTGAAGCATTTTTCTACTGTTTGAATAGTTTGATTAGGTTTATTTTCCAATCTTTAAACAAATCTACTATAAGACTGCAGCCACCATCACTCTCTCCTGCCTTGTGAATATTTCCCTTTTCTATCCTCACAAATATGTATGGACCACATTATACTCTCAGTTTTTCATGAAAGAATTATAGACTCATCATATCTCTAATCTGTCCTTGAGGCTTGTGTTGATCTCTCCTTCCAAATATTCCTGGAGTCTCACCCACCTCATTGTTCACTTTCCCCCTTCCAACACTTTGTCAATACTCCCTGAACTATTTATAAGGAAATGCGTAATGATATCATGCTTAAACTGAAAAACAGACTTTCAATAGACATTCACAAGCAAAGGTCACCCTCACACAATTATCATGAGCATCAGAAGCAATTTTTTTTTAGTTGGTTGGTTGCTGTCCTTTATTCTTTTTTTTATTTTTTTTATTTTAAGTTTTTTATTTGTATAACATATGTATGGGTAGTTCCCCAACCTTGATCTTTACAAAGCTTTCCAATACAAATTTTACCCCCAGTCCCCTCCCCTCCCCTAGATGGCAGGAAGTCCACTACATGTTAATAATGTTGAAATGCTTGAGAAGTTATGCAAGAAATATCCTATCTACAAGAAAAAAAAAGAATCAGAGAAAGGCAACACAATGCAAGCAAATGTCAATAGAGATCATGAAAATGTTACGTTGTGGTCCATATTTCACGTCCCTCTTTCTGGGTGTATATGGTTTTCTTCAGTGAACAACTGGAACTGGTTTGAGACAATTCTTTATTGCAGAGAGCCATGTCCATCAGAATTGATCATCATGTAATACTGTTGTTGCTGTGCATGATGATCTCCTGGTTCTGCTCGTTTCACTCAGCATCAGTTCATGCAAATCTCTCCAGGCCTCTCTGAAATCTTCCTGCTGGTCGTTTCTTACAGAGCAATAATATTCCTTAACATTCATATACCATAATTTATTCAGCCACTCTCCAATTGATGGGCATCCCTTCAGTTTCCAGTTTCTAGCCACTACAAAAAGGGCTGCCACAAACATTCTTGCACAGGTGGGTCCCTTTCCCTCCTCTAAGATCTCTTTGGGATATAGGCCCAGTAGAAACACTGCTGGGTCAAAGGGTATGCACAGTTTGACAACTTTTTGAGCATAGCTCCAAATTGCTCTCCAGAATGGTTGGATCCGTTCACAGTTCCACCAACAATGTATTAGTGTCCCAGCCCTCCCACATCCCCTCCAACACTCATTGTTATCTTTTCCTGTCATTTTAGGCAATCTGACAGGTGTGTTGTGGTATCTCAGAGTTGTCTTAATTTGCATTTCTCTGATCAATAGTGATTTGGAGCAACTTTTCATATGACTAGAGATGGTTTTAATTTCATCATCTGAAAATTGTCTGTTCATATCCCTTGACCACTTATCTATTGAAGAGTGGCTTGAATTCTTATATATATGAGACAATTCTCTATATATTTTAGAAATGAGGCCTTTATCAGAACCATTAAATGTAAAGATGATTTCCCAATTAGATGCTTCCCTCCTAATCTTGTCTGCATTTCTTTTGTTTGTACAGAAACTTTTTAACTTAATATAGTCAAAATTATCCATCTGGTGTTCAATTAGGAGTTCCAAGTCTTCTTTGGACATAAATTTGTTCCATCTCCACAGGTCTGAGAGATAAACTATATTACGTTCCTCTAACTTGCTTACAAAGTCCCTCTTTATATCTAGATCATGAACCCATTTAGATCGTATCTTGGTATGTGGTGTTAGGTATGGGTCAAGCCCTAATTTCTTCCACACTAGTTTCCAATTTTCCCAGCAGTTTTTGCCAAATAGAGAGTATTTATCCCAAAAGCTGTGGTCTTTGGGTTTATCGAACACTAGATTGTTAAGGTTAATGCCTAGGTTGTCCTGATAACCTATCCTGTGCCACTGATCCACTGCTCTATTTCTTAGCCAGTACCAAACGGGTTTGATGACCGCTGCTTTATAATATAGTTTTAGATCTGGTACAGCAAGGCCACCTTCATCTGCCTTTTTTTTCATTAATCCCCTTGAAATCCTTGACCTTTTGTTCTTCCAAATGAACTTTGCTACTATTTTTTCTAGATGTGTAAAATAGTTTCTTGGGAGTTTGATTGGTATGGCACTAAATAAGTAGATTAGTTTGGGTAGTATTGTCATTTTTATTAAGTTCACTCTGCCTACCCATGAGCACTTCATATTTTTCCAATTGATTAGGTCTGATTTTATTTGTGTGGAAAGTGTTTTGTAATTTAGTTCATATAGTTTCTGACTTTTCCTTGGCAGATAGATTCCCAAATATTTTATCCTATCATCTGCTATTTGGAATGGAATTTCTTTTTGCATCTCCTGCTGCTGAACTTTGTTGGTAATATATAAAAATGCTGATGATTTATGTGGATTAATTTTGAATCCTGCAACTTTGCCAAAGTTGTGAATTGTTTCTAGTACCTTTTTAGTTGAATCTCTAGGGTTCTCTAAGTATATCATCATGTCATCTTCAAAGAGTGATAATTTGGTTTCTTCATTACCTACTCTGATTCCTTTTATCTCTTTTTCTTCTCTTATTGCTAAAGCTAACATTTCTAATACAATATTAAATAGTAATGGTGACAGTGGGCAGCCTTGTTTCACTCCTGATCTTATTGGGAATGGTTTTAGTTTGTCTCCATTACATATGATGCTTGCTGATGGTTTTAAATAGATGCTACTGATCGTTTTAAGGAAAAGCCCATTTATTCCTATACTCTCTAGTGTTTTTAATAGGAAAGGGTGTTGGATTTTGTCAAAGGCTTTTTCTGCATCTATTGAGATAATCATATGGTTTTTGTTAATTTGGTTATTAATATAATTAATTATGCTGATAGTTTTCCTAATATTGAACCAGCCCTGCATCCCTGGTATAAATCCTACTTGGTCATAGTGTACTATCCTGGGGATGACTTTCTGTAATCTCATTGCTAATATCTTATTTAAAATTTTTGCATCAATATTCATTAGGGAAATTGGTCTATAGTTTTCTTTCTCTGTTTTTACCCTACCTGGTTTAGCTATCAGCACCATATCGGTCTCATAGAAGGATTCTGGCAGTATACCTTCTGTCCCTAATTTCTCAAATAGTTTGTGTAGTATTGGAATTAATTGTTCTTTGAATGTTTGGTAGAATTCGCATGTAAATCCATCTGGCCCTGGAGATTTTTTCTTAGGGAGTTGGTTAATGGCTTGTTCTATTTCTTTTTCTAATATGGGACTATTTAAATAATTTATATTCTCTTCTGTTAACCTCGGCAATCTATATTTTTGTAGATATTCCTCCATTTCATTCAGATTTTCAAACTTACTGGCATAAAGTTGGGCAAAGTAACTCCTAATTATTGCTTTAATTTCCTCTTCATTGGAGGAAAGTTCTCCCTTATCATTCTTGAGACTAACAATTTGATTTTCCTCTTTCCTTTTTCTTATCAAATTAACTAAAGGCTTATCTATTCTGTTAGTTTTTTTCATAGAACCAACTCTTAGTTTTATTTATTAACTCAATAGTTTTCTTATTTTCGATTTATTAATTTCTCCTTTTACTTTTAGAATTTCCAATTTGGTATTTAATTGAGGGTTTTTAATTTGTTCTTTTTTAGTTTTTTTAATAATAAGCCCAATTCATTGATCTTTTCTTTCTCTATTTTATGCAAGTAAGCATCTAGAGATATAAAATTGCCCCTTAAAACCGCTTTGGCCGTATCCCACAAATTTTGGTATGTTGTCTCCTTATTGTCATTCTCCTGGATGAAATTATTGATTGTGTCTATGATTTGCTCTTTCACCCATTCATTCTTCAGGATTAGATTATTTAATTTCCAATTACCTTTTGGTTTATTTTCTCCTGGCCTTATATTGCATGTGATTTTTATTGCATCATGATCTGAAAAGGATGCATTTACTATTTCTGCCTTTCTGCATTTGATTTTAAGGTTTTTATGGCCTAATACATGGTCAATTTTTGTATAGGTTCCATGGACTGCTGAGAAAAAAGTAAACTCTCTACTGTCTCCATTCAACTTTCTCCATAGATCTATCATACCTAACTTTTCTAACAATTGGTTTATCTCCCTAGTTTCTTTCTTGTTTATTTTGTAGTTTGATTTATCTAATTCTGAGAGAGCAAGGTTGAGATCCCCCACTAGTATCGTTTGGCTGTCTATTTCTTCTTGCATCTCTCTTAATTTCTCCCCTAGGAATTTGTGTGCTATTGCACTTGGTGCATATATATTTAGTATAGATATTGCTACATTATCTATGGTACCCTTTAATAAAATATAGTTTCCTTCCTTATCTCTTTTGATTAGATCTATCTTGGCTTTTACTTGATCTGAGATAAGGATTGCTACCCCTGCTTTTTTTTGTTCACCTGAAGCATAATAGGTCCTGCTCCAGCCTTTTACCTTCATCCTATATGTGTCACTATGTTTTAGATGTGTTTCTTGTAGACAACATATTGTGGGATTCTGGTTTTTAATCCAGTCTGATATCCGCTTCTGCTTTATGGGAGAGTTCATCCCATTCACATTCACAGATAGAATAACTAATTCTTTATTTCCTGCCATCTTATTTACCCAAGTTATGTTTTCCCCTTTCCTTTCCCCTTTCTCCCTTCCCCCCACCTCAGTACTTTGCTTTTGATGACCCCTCCCCCAAACAATACTCCCCTTTCCTTTCCCCTTTCTCCCTTCCC
Source organism: Myrmecobius fasciatus (assembly GCA_023553655.1). NCBI lineage: Eukaryota > Metazoa > Chordata > Mammalia > Dasyuromorphia > Myrmecobiidae > Myrmecobius > Myrmecobius fasciatus. The sequence goes on from JAJPUD010004196.1 coordinate 36,961, forward strand.
CCCTCCTCAGTACTTTGCTTTTGATGACCCTCTCCCCCAAACAATACTCTGCCCTTTAGATCCCCTCCCCCTGTTTTTACTCCTTTCCCCTGATTCTTCTATTTTCCCTTCTATTAGTTTGTCCCTTACTTTTCCTCCTTTCCCTCCCACTTCCCTCTAGCAACAGACAAGTTTCTATGTGAAATCAAATGTCTGATATACACTTTTAGAGCCCAACCTGATGAGAGTAAGATTTACACAATGCTCATCTCCCTCCCCTCTTTCTCTCAATTACATTAGGTTTTCTTTGCCTCTTCAAGTGATTTTACCTTGTTTTTACCTCCTTTTTTTTTAGATCTTATTTTACCACTTTTTTCCCTCTTTTCCCCAGTATGACAACCTTTTCCCCTCTAGTTCTCTTTTTCATATTATCAAAGTAATATTTAATTAATTATACCCCCAAACTTTGAGTATCCCCCTAGTAAAAATAAAGTTCTCAAGAGTCCTTTCCTTTTTACCTTTTTATGCATCTCTTGAGTTCTGTGTTTGGGTGTCGAATTTTTTGTTCAGATCCGGTCTTTTCATTAGAAATAGGTGAAATTCACCTATATCATTGAATGACCATCTTCTTCCCTGGAGGATAATGCTCATTCTAGCTGGATAGGTTATTCTTGGCTGTAATCCAAGTTCCTTTGCCCTTCGGAATATCTGGTTCCATGCCCTTCGATCCTTCAGTGTGGAGGCTGACAGATCCTGACAGATTCTAATTATTGATCCTCGGTATTTGAATTGTTTCTTTCTAGCTGCTAGCAGAATCTGTTCCTTGGTGCTATAGTCCTGAAGTTTAGCCACGATATCCCTTGGGGTTTTAATTTTGGGGTCTCTTTCAGGAGGTGATCGGTGAATTCTTTCAATGGTGATTTTGCCCTTTGATTCCACAATCTGAGGGCAGTTTTCTTTCAGGATTTCCTGGAAGATAGTGTTTAGATTCTTTTCTTCATCATGGCTTTCAGGAAGTCCAATAATCCTTAGATTGTCTCTCCTAGATCTATTTTCTAAGTCAGTTGTTTTTCCTAGGAGATATTTCATATTTTCTTCTAATTTTTCATTTTTTTGTTTTTGTTTGACTCATTCTTCAAGTCTTAGTGAGTCATTCACTTGCATTTGTTCAATTCTTATTTTTAAAGTGTTGTTTTCTTCAGTTACCTTTTTAAGTTCCTTTTGTAACTGGCCAATTTGTTCACTGCACTCTTTTTCCACTTCACTAATTTTATTTTTTAATAAATTGGTGTCTTTTTCATATCTCTTTTGCAGGGCATCATATCCTTCTTGCAAGATACTGTATCCTTCTTGCAGTGATTTCAGTTTATTTTCCCATTTATCCTCCAGCTCTCTTTTGATGTTCTTTATGCAGTCTTCCAGAAAGGACTTTTGAAACGGGGACCAGTGATGGTCCTTGCTGTTTTTTTCTTGTTTTTTGTCTAAAGAAACCTCTGTATTTGAGGTCATTTCTTTGCCTTGATAAAAGCTGTCTATGGTGAGAGCTCTCTTTTGCTTCTTCATCATTTTTTTTTTTTAGACAGCGTGGATATCTCTTTAAGGTAGGGGGAAAAAAAACCTCGGCTGAAGACGCTTTGCCCTGGGGCACTTCGGCGAGTTGACTTAAGGTGCTGGGCCGGTGGGGGCTAGGACTAAGTCAGAATTACTCCTTAAACAAGGCAAGTCTGCCAGAACACCTGTCCCCAATCAGGGCTGAGTGTCCCGAGTGCCTCAGATAAACTCCAGGTGTTTGGAATTTGGAGTTTGGAATTTCTTCCACGATGAGCTGAGCTGAGTCCCACCCTCACTTCCGGCCTGCACAGGGGTCGTCTATTTATCTCTCTGTCCGAGTCCGACTAACCTGATACGAAGTTCTCCAGAGAGCCGTGCCCAAATATTTCTGAGTTCGTTGACTTGAAGATGAGTTCAGAGGCTTATTTTATTGTTGATTTGAGAGAAGATCGGAGGAGAGGCAGAAAGTCACCTTTTCACTCCGCCATCTTGGCTCCGCCCCCCCTCAGAAGCAATTTTTAATAGAGGAAAATTCACTAACATTTTAATAGAAAGTTTCTGACTGCCTTCTTTATACTATGTTTAGGTATAAATTGAAATGGAGACAATTCACTGGACTTCCCATAGGTTTATAGGGCTAGAAAAGACATCCGCACAAGCACATCCAAAGAGAAAGACAGAGACAGAAAGAGACAGAGAGAAAGAAAGAAAGAGCGAGAGATACAGACAGACAGAGACAGAGACAGAGACAGAGACAGAGAGGGAGAGAGAGAAGGAGAGGGAGAAGCAGAGGGAGAGGGAGAAGGAGAAAGAGAGTTACCTAATCCATTCATCAGAATACATGTACTATCACATATCAAATGTTTTAGATAAATCAGTATCTCTTCTTCAATGAAACATTCCCATGAACACTTCTTCATGGCATGATATCAATGATTAAAAGCTATCAATTCTAGCAAATCTATGATTATTTGAAAGTTCAAGTGTAGGTGAGATTTTATGAAGATAACATTTCCTTATGTTCTCTCCTGGACCCCTCGCTTCCACTTTCCTAATACCCTACTGCCAGATATCCAGACCCCTTAGGTTGTCTTCCACATCTGTTCTCCCACATCCTGATAAGTAATTTCTAGCAAAAGAATACCTGATTTTGCATTGGAATTAAATATAAAAAGTTTACCCATCAACAGAGGCCTTCAATAACAATGTCTTAGCACAAATTAATGACTACAATGGTAAGATTTTCAGGTAATAATGCAGGCTAGTAGCAGAAATGTTTTGATTCATTTAGACATTTATGTGCTTTTTTGATTCTCACATATGCCATTGCCATTCTTACATTTAGGGAGAAAGTACAAAATTATTGGAAATATCTCTGAATTAGTAGATGAGAAACATTTGTTCAAATCCCATTTTAATGTCTCATTTTCATGTGATACAAGGCAAGTTGACTGATTTCTCTGAACCTCAGATTCTGTGACTGTAAAATGAAGGCAGGAATTTTTACCTTATTTATTATTCAAGATTGATAAATATAAAAATGGTGATAATGGTTATGATGACAATGAAGATTATGAATTGGGTATAGGGTAGTTGATCAGTGGAAGAGATTAGCTTCACAAGACCTAATAGTCAATGACTATAGTAATGTAGTGTTTGATAAATACAAATACCTGATCTTCTGGGATAAGAACTCACTATCTGATAAAAAATAGCAAGGAAAATTCAAAATTAGTATAGCAGTAACTAGTCATACCTAATGCCCTATACCAAGACAAGGTTAAAATAGGTTCATGATTTAGATGCAAAAAAAAAATGACATTAGAAACAAATTAGAAGAACAAAGGTGTTCGGTATCTCGGTCTGAACTCCTGAGTGACCCAGTTCTTATATGACCAGCAAGGCCCGGGCACCTCAAATGGTGGATCTCATGACTAATGAAGGGCAAGAGTCAAGATGGTGAAAGACTCCATTTATTTAAAAGCTCGTTATCACTTTTATAACCTTGGAACATTCCTACTGTTGCTTTAAGATAACATAAACCTACTCTAACCTAACTAGTAAATACTCCCTAAAAAGGAGATCCTTCTCTATAATAGGAAGCTATTAAAAATAGGAAGCTATACATAATTATAATGTGAGCATTCCTAATAAGGTCTACAGGATACAAGGTATATTTCTTCCTTTCGTATCCGGAACACCTCCTCTAGCTGCTGGAACTCGTCACATTGCCACTCGGGATGGGGGACGCCGGAGTTGGCACATTGCTTGGGTAGAACCCCCTTCCACCTTACCATCTAGTTCAGCCCCAACACAGATTTCCCTCTGTTTATGCAAGTGGCATCTGGCAATAGGTGTCCTAGGCTGGTGGGGGTTGGCAGGTCTTCCCATTACACAAAGGTTAATCTATCTCTCAGATATGTGGAGAAATAAGAACTTTGTGGCCAAAGAAGAACTAGGTACATTATGGAATGCAAAATAAATAATTTTGATTATATTAAGTTTAAAATGTTTTGTACAAACAAAACCAATGCAGACAAGATTAGAAGGGAAGAAGAAAATTAGGGAAATTTTTATATCCAAGAGTTCTAATAGAGGCTTCATTTCTGAAATACATAGAGAATTGACTCAAATTTACAAGAATACAAGCCATTCTCCAGTTGATAAATGGTTAAAAGATATGAAAAGACAATTTTCAGATGAAGAAATTAAAACTATTTCTAGTCATATGAAAAGGTGATCCAAATCATATTGATCAAAGAAATGCAAATTAAGACAACTCCAAGATACCACTACATACCTCTCAGATTGGCTAAGATGACAGGAAAAGACAAGGATGCACATTGGAGGGGATGTGGGAAAACTGGGACACTGATACATTGTTGGTGGAATTGTGAACTGATCCAACCATTCTGGAGAGCAATTTGGAAGCATAGCCAAAGGGCTATCAAAGTGTGCATACTTTGATCCAGCAGTGTCTCTGCTGAGCCTATTTTCCAAATAAATCATAAAATGAAAATGACCCACATGTGCAAAAATGTTTGTGGTAGTCCTTTTTGTATTGACAAGGAACTGGAAACTGAATGGATGTCCATCAGTTGGAGAACAGATGAATAAATTATGGTATATGAATGTTATGGAATATTATTGTTCTGTAAGAAACAATCAGCAGGATGATTTCAGAAAGGTCTGGGAAGACTTACATGAACTGATGTTAAGTGAAATGAGTAGAAACAAGAGAACAGTATTCACAGTAACAACAAAATTATGGGCAATCAGTTCTAATGGACTTGACTCTTTTCAACAACAAGGTGATTTAGGTCAGCTCCAATGGTCTTGTGATGGAGAGAACCAGCTGCACTCAAAAAGAGAACTCTGGGAACTGAGTGTGAATCACAACATACTATTTTCACTTTTTGTTGTTATTTGCTTGCATTTTGTTTTCTTTCTCATTTTTTTTCCTTTTTCGATCTGATTTTTCTTGTGCTCCATGATAATTGTGGAAATATGTGTAGAAGAAGTGCAAGTTTAACATATATTGAATTACTAACCATCTAAAGGACGAGGTGGGGGGAAGGGAAGGAGAAAAAAATTTGGAACCAAGATTCTGCTAGAGTGAATGTTGAAAAGTATCTACACATATGTTTTGAATATAAAAACCTTTTTTAAATAAAAAAGAAAATGAAACAATTTCTTTGTTGAGTAAATGAATTAGACTTTGTTGAAATAAATCTATTAATAGACCACTCGCAACCACTATGATGAAGTTTCATATGCTATTTGATACCTATAATCATCCAAAAATCCAAAAGATTGTTTGGTTTTTTTCCTAATGTTGAGTTATAATCTTTTCCTATCCCAACTCATAAGCTTTCATCCATTGCTCTTTGTTCTATCCTCAAGCAGAAGACTTTCAACTCAAGTTATAATCTCTTATCCATTTCTTCCTTTAGATCTGTTGCCACTGGAAATACTCATTGTTTATTTAGACTGAGCTTTCCCCACAGTCTCAGCATGATCCAGGCTTCCTGCTGTGATGCTACAAGTTCAGGGTCACCCCATCCATTAACTTAACTACTATATTTAAACTGTATCTTTAGAGTGTAACTGTTAATGCCTAAGGTGCTTTTTACCTCTGTCTGCTCCATTCACTTGTTAACATGAAACTAAACTGCTTGTATTTCTACCAATCTACTTATGTCATTTATAGAAGCAGGAAGAAGCCTGATTTGATAGAGAGCTGTTTATGACTGAAGGGCATTTTATATGTTTGTTTCTTTCATGGATCAACATTTTGACCAAATAAGTCATCTATAAAATGGCCAATGTGCTGATAGCTTACCTTTTCCTTAGTAGAGCTACTATTTGGATAGCATATGTCAGTTCTTATAAGTAATAAACAAAATCACTCCCTAGTTTCAAAGAATTTACCAGAGATTACACAGATTTGTGCTTCAAAACCCAAAGTCACCTCTACTAAATGATGAGTAGGACTTCATGAAAGAATAACAAATATAAACAAATAAGGTAAATCAGCATATCCACTAAAAACAGATATGGTTATATTATATACACCTATATATATATATATATCCATCTCTCTCTCTCTCTCTCTCTCTCTCTCTCTCTGTCCCCCTCTCCTTCTCTCCTTCTGTGTGTTTCTCTCTCTGTCTCTCTTTCTTTTTGCAATTTTTTGCAATACATATATATGTGTGCATGTACATGTGGGTGTATGTGCATATGGACCTTCCGCATTTTGTATCACTAAGTTTTAATTTGTGTGATTTAAATTCATAACTTCAGAAACCTAGGTAGCTCTAAGGGAATTTTTAGGTCATTGAGTCCAGCCCTTTCATTTTAAAAGTAAAGATATTTAGATCCATAGTTGTTGCATAACTAGTCTGAAAATATACAGACATTAGATAGCAGAACCAGTATGCAATGTGAGGCTCTCTAATTTCTTAGAATTCTAATTCAGTACACTCCCAACAACATCATGCTATTGATTGGATATGCTCCTCTTTACCAATTTTTTACATTATTTGCTTTTTTGTAGTCCTAAACAAGTTAGATTTTCAGGAAAATTTAAATGATCACATTTTGTTTTATTTTTTCCCAATCTTTTTACACAAAACCTATACAATCTAATTAAAAATAAGTTCTTTTTTTTCATTTTGCATTTAATTTTTGTTTTCTAGTAGTACCTTATCAAATACAAATGCTAAGAATGTAAGTTGACATCTTTCTGTATTTGTCTTTATTACTATTCACTTCCTTTCTTCTTATGTTTATTTAACTTGACTCAATCTCCCCCTAAAAAACAAACAAACAAAAAAAGCTATAGGTGGATTGTATTGACCTCTGGGTTTGCTTAGATGCTACTCCTCTTGGAGGAGAATATCTCAGCTATTTGCTCTAGCTTAATTTACTTTGAGAATTGTCACTTTGCCCGATTGCCGATCAGAGAAGAGATATGTTTGTTCCTGTTTTTACCTTGTGATTTTCTGGAATGAGCACTAAACCTGAATTCAGAAAACCTGTATTTGAATCCTAATAAAGGAAGCTAAGTGATACTTGTGGAAATATGTATAGAAGAATTGCACATTTTTAGCATAAATTGGATGACTTGCCTTCTAGGGAAGGAGGAGAGGGGAGGGAGAGAAAAAATTTAGAACACAAGATTTTATAAGGGTGAATGTTGAAAATTATGTATGTATATATTTTGAAAATGAAAAGCTTTAATCAAAAAAGAAGCTAATAAAGATTTCTAAGTATATGAAGAAAAAAATAATCTCACAGAATTTAGGTAATAATTCAGATAGGTTATTGCCATAAACTATTAGGAAAAAATATCTAAATGAGAAAAATTATAGTTGTAATGAATACATATAGTCATGAATTTTAGGTAATAAATTAAGCAGAATTTTATGACTAATTGGGGTTCACAGGAAAGAGCATACTGAAAAGGCTGAGATGTATGTAACCACACTTATGGTAACCCTAGAGAAAACATGGAACAAAGCAGAACAAACTGGTTTGTGGACTCAAATATATGAGGCCTTTTATATCAAAGCTTCTTAAACTGTGGACCCCATATGGGATTGCATAACTGAAAGTGGGAATTGCAAAATTATGATTTATTATCAGTAAATGTTTGATTTGTAATCCTATATATCTGGGATCACATAGAAATTTCTTGGGCTAAAAAGGGGACATGGATAAAAAAAAAATCTAAGAAGCCCTGATTTAGATATATTGAAATGCTAAAGTTATCTAGCACTTAGTTGAAAAATGAAATGGGAATTTAGGAGATAGAATGTTGCTAAATATAAATTAATAGAAGGAGGAGGAGGAAAGGGAGAAGAAGAGATAGATAGAGAAGAAGGGGAAGAGGGATAAGTGTAAATGTAATGGGAGGGGGAGGGGGAGAAAAAGAAGTGCTATTGTTATTTAATAATTGATGCAATCTATGTTTTTTATAACACGTAAAGTATAATTTTAATAATAAATTATGAAAATTATAATTGTATCTTTATTCTTATTGCATATTACAGGGAACTATTGAAAAGTGAAAAGGATATATAAATTTCAAGTTAAAAATCCTGCATACAAAATTTGTTCCAGAAAATTACTATCTATAAAAATCCGAGAAAGTTAGTAATCTTCTTTGTGTTTCACATTCCTTATCCATTAGCATTGGAAAAATAATGCTTGTACTCCACTTCTTATATATTATTTCAAGGGTTAAATGAGATTATGTATGCAAAATGGCTTATAAACTTCACCAAACTGTCTACATGTCAGTAATTATTATTGCAGCTTTCCTTATGAATATTTGAACAAACACTAACCCAGAATTTACCATTGTTCTTATGGGAGTCATACACTGTTTAATCATCAATTGTACAATATGAAATTCCTTTCCATTAATATACAACTTCAAAACTGTGGCTAGTTATATTTTATATAAGCACAATATATCCTTCAAAGAGTCAAACTTAAATCAAGGAACAAAGAAAACCTTAATCCCAGGCTGAAAGGTCTCAGACCAGCAATGTATACAGATGCCATCTCCTCTAATCTTCTTATTTTCCAGAGGAAGATACTCATAACTTCTCTAATGTCACTTAACCCTCCAGTCAGGGGTTACATTTGAACCAAAGTTCTCTGATTCCCAAAGCAGCTCAGTTGTTATTTCCACTGTACCAGGATGCCATCCACAGCTCAGAAACCTTTCAGTCCTAATCATTCATAAGAGTTTAAATAATACTGAATAAGAAAAGAAATTGCATCTAAACAAAAGACTTACAGATAGCCTGAATTGGTTTAAATAAATACATTGTTCATGAAGTGAGAGAACCAGTGTTGGTGCCCTATCTCATGCTGTGTGAGCTTAAGAAATTACTTAACTTTTCATGGACTCAGTTTTCTCATGAATAAAATTAAGTACTATGGTGAAATAAACTATGCATATAGAGAAACAGAAAGATGTGTACAAATCCTGCTTCAGATACTTATTAGTTTGTAAGACCCTGAGATAAACTCTCTGAGCCTCTTTTCTTATCTCTAGAATACCACTTACCATAAAAAGGTTTTGTTTGGTTTTGGTTTTTTGTTTGTTTTGAAGATGAAAAAAGATAATGTATATAAATATCTTTTTTAATAGTTTCCTAAATTCAGTGTGCCTTGAATTATGCAAAGTGTGTTATGTTTGATTTCTCATTTAAGACTCAATAATCCACGTGAAGGAGATAGTGCAGTAATTATTGCCCTAAAATTTCAGATAATGAAACTGAGGTTCAGGGGATGTAAGTAATTTACTAGCATCAAACAACTAATAAACATCAGAAGTACAATTTAATCTCAAGCCTTTCTTAGTATAAGTCAGCACCATATCTACTATTCCATTGAAATAATCAAAGTATGGCATATTATCTGTATTATTCCTATAATCATTATTTACTATTATTAATAATCATAAAAAGGAGAGTGTTGGACTGGTTTCCAATTTCCATTCCATTCCATTAGATCATTTCCAGATCTAAATCTTTGTTCTTTTAAATTTATCTATAAACTGTATATGAAACATTGAATATGAATTCCTTTTTGAATGGGTTAATAAGTCTAGAAAGTAGCCTCTGTTAATGTGTATATTAATACTTTTGTACTTTTCTAATGGTTTTATTCATCAAAAGTTGTCTAATTTTTTTTATTTGTACAACTTAAAATGTTGGCATGAAAATATTACTAGTTCAATCTTCTGGCAAGACGCCACCACATGGCCTATTTCTGAGAAGCCATATGGCAATGGTGCGGCCATCTGCTTATTTGATATTCCTTTCCTGGCAAACCTTGTGCCCATATGGGTTATTCAAGCCCTCATCTGTGGATATCATGAGCAGGGAAGGAATCAATACCAATACTTTAGTAATTACCCTAAACACAAAGATCACTTTTTCTTCTGTTTACCCATTTTCTGGGTTCCATGTATCTGCCTTCTGCTCAATGAAGTACAATTGCATTCCCAGCATTTGTGAGAGCTGTCACGGGCTTGCTGTCAGGCTTGAAGCATCATAATCATCTCAAAGGAATGATAGCGGAGTGCTTTGTGGATTTGAAACTTCATCACTGAAGAGATGAAATGATCTGTCCTTTTAGATGTTGACAGGATAGCAATTTGGTGTCAATGTAGAGATTCACGTATTCAGACAATGAGAACACATGTAATGTATGCATAGGCCTCTTCCATTCCCAGTGACAGCCATTTGCCATGATGTCTAAAATATTTGAAGTGAAAAGTTTAGAATAATTTTAAGAAAACCTTGTCAACTTCAAGCACGTTGCATTCTCAGCTCCAGTGAAATAATTTTGAATAGTTCATTTAGCAGTCAATTCTTTAAAAGTTTTTCTTGGTATTGAATAATTATTTCAAATAATTTTGATATTCAAATACCCATAGAAATGATTTCATATATACAATGATTTCATATCTCCACATGTATATATATATATACACATGCATTTGTAAATTTGAATCAAATTTTTAAGGCATTTCTGATTCTCCCTTTTCCCCATTTAGAAATTTCTCTTTAATGTAAGTAACAAATTTAGCTTTTTGGGTCATTTGATGGTCATATTTACATGACATATAAGTCTCTATTTTTGTTTGAAAAAAAAAAACTTTGTTTTGAGGGTTCATGTCTCAGCAATCAAACATGTTTTCTCAAAAGAAATTTTTCAGGATGCAAAATTCATTACTCTTGTCTCAGTCAGAGCCAGTGCCCAGAATTAATGTAAACATTCTACCTTTTTGACAGCATTCTTATTCAAAGCCAATTCACCATCCTCCCATGTATAACCCAGCCTGATTCTTGTAGGTTCCTAACTCTGGGTCTATGACTGCCATTCTTCCAACAGTAGCATTAAACAGCAAAACTACCAACTACTAACCACCAGAGGGGATAAACAGCTTAAAAAAAAAAAGAAAGAAAGAAAGAAATAGAGAGTCTGCCTTTCAGGGAAAAAGCAGTCCTTTGGTTTCATAAATGAGGTTGTCATTTAAGAAGATGTTTTATGGAGATGATATTTGATTAATGCCAAAAGGAGTATGGAGTAGGATAAAAATAGGGTAGAAACAGGGTGGATAACCACACACCTGTAATATCTTACCAAACAAGTTGTCTAAGGGTAAAAACAAAGATAACAAAATGCACCAAATCCTCACAGATGGTTTCAGAAAATGGCTAGTTTATCATTAGCATATGGTGCTATGTCATACATCCAATGGTTTTCACATGGCACAAAAAGCTTGTATGCCAAGTATAATATTGGCCTAGAATGATTAGTTATGTTTGCAGTTACAAGAATATGTTTGATTGTTGCTTTATCATTTCACTTAGATAATTTGAGGATTCAAATAGATTTGGGTTTTTGTGATCTGTTTCTGTGAGATTGTAAGTTTTAAATCAATAATCATTTATGTGAATATCAGAATATGTGAGAATTCTGAAATATTTAAGAAGCAATTTAGTTAAGAAGGCAAATGATAAAAAGGGACATAATCAACTAAACTGATACTATGATGTTGTCTAATTTAAAAGAATAGGATGATTGGGTTTTCTAACTTTGCTATCATTTGTTGCAGTAATATATAGAACTTTAAATGTATTTTAATATATCCCAGGAACAGGAAATTTGTGAGAACTCCTCTATAAATTAGATTGTAGCACATTTATAAGTTATAGTTTTAGAGAGTTATCTGAAGCTCAGAGAGGTTGTGACTTGCCCCTAACGATATAGTTATTGCTTCTCCAGGTAGCTGTAATTTTTTTTATTATTATTAAGAATGAGATAAATGAATTCAATTTAAATTCAGAATAAGGAATTATGATTCAATTCAATTCATCAACCGTTTAGAAGTACTTACTAGATGTAAGGCATGCTGGCATATGCTATTCAGCTCTCCTCAGGAAGAAATAATAGCAGGTTGTCCATAAATATATAATGCCATTTGTAGAATTTAATATTTTTTTTAATTTTAAGGTAGCTTTCCCTTTCTCTATTGAGAGAGCTAACTCTTAAAGAAGAAATAACAAAAAAGAAGAAAATAGCATTAGTTTAGCAAAAAGAAAGAAAGAAAGAAAGAAAGAAAGAAAGAAAGAAAGAAAGAAAGAAAGAAAGAAAGAAAGAAAGAAAGAAAGAAAGAAA
>JAJPUD010004196.1:59065-92729 GCA_023553655.1 Myrmecobius fasciatus
GAAAGAAAGAAAGAAAGAAAGAAAGAAAGAAAGAAAGAAAGAAAGAAGGAAGGAAGGAAGGAAAGAAGGAAGGAAGAAAGAAAGAAAGGAAGGAAGAAAAAGAACAGTAGAACAAAAGAAAGGAGAAAGAAAGAACAATAGAATAAAAGAAAGGAAAAAGGAAGGAAGGAAAGAAGGAATGAAGGAAGAAATAAAGAACAAAGAAAGAAAGAAAGGAAAAAAGGAAGGAAAGAAGAAAGAAAGAAAAAATGGAGGGAGGAAGAAATAATTGCATGTAGAAAATGTACTATTAAATGATTTAAAAGCATTATGAGACACATGGGTATGTAACTATATTTTCTATCCAGAAAACAAAGTCCTTTGTTGACACTGAGACAGTATGAGACATATCCACCCTTCCCCTTCTTCCTTTCGGGCCTCATTTTTACTCTCCCCTGGCTACTTAGTAATACTCTGAGCCACTGATCAGTGCCTTTTGTTTGGGCAGCTTTCTTGCCAGCTAGGTTACAGCCTTTTTTTGTCTCACAAAGGTTGATTTTTGGAACACAGTCTGGTCAAGACATTTGACAGTCTGTCTCAAGTGCAGAAAGGAGGCTTGGAGAATACTGAAAAGGAGAGGGAATTCATGGTGGCAGAAGGTATTGGATTATTTTTGTCACTGATTTTTTCCTACTAGTAAGAATCTACATAATGATAATACACTTTGGGACTCAGTGTGGCTTTTTTGATGGTTCCCAAATGTGAATGCATTTGATTTGTCATAACTATTGTTATTATTTTAAAGGCACCAAAGAGATTGGGTAAGTTTCATGTTGGCGTCTCTTCATATTGTTGCTTTCTTCTGTAGTGAGCTAGTCACCTTCTAGACATTTATAATTTGAAAGTCTAATGATTCTTCTGAAATACTTGATTAAATACAAAGGTGTTATTTCAAGAAGTTGGGGTTCTGCAAGACTAGATAATGTAATACAAGTTCTGGTTTTACCTGATGAGCTAGACATGGCTGATCAAATCAAAAACATGCTTACAGATTATGTGTCATCCATTCATCTCCCAGTTCTACCTCAGATTCTCTGAAGTTTGACACTGCATAGAGATTTTCCTCTATTCCCTACTGTAGCTTCCTCACTCTAGATGATCTCTCTTTCTCTAAAATCACCACCCTGCCATTGGCAGACATTTGTCCTGGAACTTCTATATTTTTAATATGCTTTTAATTTTTTTAAATAGAATAATTTTTCCAATTAAATCAAGACAATTTTTAGCATTCATTATTAAAAGATTCTGAGTTCTAAGTATGTTTTCCTTTCTTCCCCTTCCTTCTTTTGAAAAAAGTAAGCAATTTGATGTAAGTTATCCATTTGTTATTATGTAAAATATATTTCCATATTAATCACAGTTGTAAAAGAAGATACAGAAGAAAAGGAAAAAAAAATAATAGAGTAAGTAAAAAAAAAATACTTTTCTCTGCATTCAGAGTCCACTAATTCTTTCCTTGGATGTGGATAAGATTTTTCTTTGTGCATCCTTTGTACTTTTCTGGGTTAATTGTGTTGCTAGGAAAAGATGAGTCATTCAGAGTTGTTCACACAATGTTGTACTTTGCAAGAAATTGTTTAATTTAGTGAATTTTTCTGTCTCCTTTTCCATTTGGCCAATTCTACTTTTCTAAGCAGCTTTTTTCCCCAGGCCATTGACCCTTTCTCCCTAGTTCTCTTGCATCACTCTCATTTCTTTTCCCAATTTTTCTTCTGCCTTAATGAATTTTAAACTGCTTTTTCCATGAGTTCTTTCTGGGATTGAAAGCACTTCCCATTTTTCTTTGGGTGTTTTAACATTGTTGTCCTCTTCTGAATTTGTTTCTTGATGACACTGTCTCCTTAATAATTTTTTATGGTTAGACTATTTTTTGGTTCTTTTTTCCTCATCTTTTTAATTTTTTTTTTAAAATTTCTTTTAAATTTGAAGGAGTTGGAGTGGGGAGGGGCTAGCGCTACTGGAAGGATCTTACCTGGTGCTGAACATAGTGAGGAGTGTCCCATCCACCGGGACTTTAGTAATTCGTGGGGGCGAGGAGGACCCGACCTGAAGGGAGAGAATAGGCGAGAGAGAGGAAGGAGACTACATGGCAGATGGAATAGTCTCGTTTATTGAAACAAAAGAGCTAGGGTTAAATAGGCCAATGCCGTTAGGGATGAGGAGTTGCAGGAATGTGGAGGTGGTCAGGCTGCCCCGATCACAGATGGGGTTTAGGTAATTAGCGGAGAATGCAAGGACACGGGGGTTGGGCAGCAGGGTGAGGAGTGTAAGGATATGGGGGTCGAGTAATAGGGAGTGGCAGGCACGGATATGGTCCAGCAGTCTCAAGGTGCAGTTAATCACTCAATCTTAAAGTTTATGCATAGGCCTGTGTTTTCTCATTCTCGGGCCCTGACAGAGGAGTGTGTTGTATATGCTGAGGCTGATGGTATATTTCTGCATTTCCCAATGGCTCCACTGAAACATGTAGTAGTCCAACTCCTAGTGGCTCTCCATTTGCCCAGGGCTGTGCCTAAAGCACATGGCAGGGGCCCTGTCCTGTACCTGGCTATTTGCTTAGGTACCGGCAGTGTTGGCTTTTACTTGTTTTCCTAGGTCTACACAGAAAATGTGGAGATCTGTTTCCTAGACGTGGTCAGTTTACCTGGGAGTGGCTGAAATAAGTGGCTCTTCTTAGAAAGAAGTTTGCTCAAGTTCATTTGGAAGAACAAAAGGTCAAGGATCTCAAGGGGATTAATGAAAAAAAAAGGCAGATGAAGGTGGCCTTGCTGTACCAGATCTAAAACTATATTATAAAGCAGCGGTCATCAAACCCGTTTGGTACTGGCTAAGAAATAGAGCAGTCGATCAGTGGCACAGGATAGGTTATCAGGATAATCTAGGCAATAACCTTAACAATCTAGTGTTTGATAAACCCAAAGACCCCAGCTTTTGGGATAAATACTCACTATTCGGCAAAAACTGCTGGGAAAATTGGAAACTAGTGTGGAAGAAATTAGGGCTTGACCCATACCTAACACCACATACCAAGATAAGATCTAAATGGGTTCATGATCTAGATATAAAGAGGGACTTTGTAAGCAAGTTAGAGGAACGTAATATAGTTTATCTCTCAGACCTGTGGAGATGGAATAAATTTATGTCCAAAGAAGACCTGGAACTCCTAATTGAACAACAGATGGATAATTTTGATTATATTAAGTTAAAAAGTTTCTGTACAAACAAAACAAATGCAGACAAGATTAGGAGGGAAGCATCAAATTGGGAAATCATCTTTACATTCAATGGTTCTGATAAAGGCCTCATTTCTAAAATATATAGAGAATTGTCTCATATATATAAGAATTCAAGCCACTCTTCAATAGATAAGTGGTCAAGGGATATGAACAGACAATTTTCAGATGATGAAATTAAAACCATCTCTAGTCATATGAAAAGTTGCTCCAAATCACTATTGATCAGAGAAATGCAAATTAAGACAACTCTGAGGTACCACTACACCCCTGTCAGATTGGCTAAAATGACAGGAAAAGATAACGATGAATGTTGGAGGGGATGTGGGAAAACTGGGACACTAATACATTGTTGGTGGAACTGTGAACGGATCCAACCATTCTGGAGAGCAATTTGGAGCTATGCTCAAAAAGTTGTCAAACTGTGCATACCCTTTGACCCAGCAGTGTTTCTACTGGGCCTATATCCCAAAGAGATCTTAGAGGAGGGAAAGGGACCCACATGTGCAAGAATGTTTGTGGCAGCCCTTTTTGTAGTGGCTAGAAACTGGAAACTGAAGGGATGCCCATCAATTGGAGAGTGGCTGAATAAATTATGGT
Organism: Myrmecobius fasciatus; assembly: GCA_023553655.1. Lineage (NCBI taxonomy): Eukaryota > Metazoa > Chordata > Mammalia > Dasyuromorphia > Myrmecobiidae > Myrmecobius > Myrmecobius fasciatus. The sequence goes on from JAJPUD010004196.1 coordinate 62,938, forward strand.
ATATGAATGTTATGGAATATTATTGCTCTGTAAGAAACGACCAGCAGGACGATTTCAGAGAGGCCTGGAGGGACTTGCATGAACTGATGCTGAGTGAAACGAGCAGAACCAGGAGATCATGGTACACGACAACAACAGTATTACATGATGATCAATTCTGATGGACATGGCTCTCTGCAACAAAGAATTGTCTCAAACCAGTTCCAATTGTTCACTGAAGAAAACCATATACACCCAGAGAGTGGGATATGAAATATGGACCACAACGTAACATTTTCATGATCTCTATTGACATTTGCTTGCATTGTGCTGCCTTTCTCTGATTCTTTTTTTTTTCTTGTAGATAGGATTTTTCTTGCATAACTTCTCAAGCATTTCAACATTATTAACATGTAGTGGGCTTCCTGCCATCTAGGGGAGGGGAGGGGACTGGGGGTAAAATTTGTAATGGAAAGCTTTGTAAAGATCAATGTTGGGAAACTACCCATATACATGTCATACAAATAAAAAGCTTTAAAAAAAAAAAAGAAAGAAAGAAGTTTGCTCTTCCATAGGCCCTGCTGAAGCAAGTGGGAGTTCCTAGTTTTGGTTTTTGTCTGCTCCACCACACTGGGGCTTTAGAATCTATCACTGGTTTGCTGAGATGGGATTTGCTAATGCTTGCTAGGATTCTTCCTGTCTTGAACTACATACTCTTTTGATCTGAGTGAGACAGATCTTTCCTGACAACTTTCCAAAATTCTTGGGATCAAAGATTATTTCATTCCAATTTTTGCTGATTATGTTGTTTCAAGATTTATTTAGGATTACAATTTGGTTATTTGGAGATGAATATGGGAGAATTAGGGCAACTTACTGCTTACTCCACCATTTCAGATCCTGAAAGTCCTCAGCTAACATGCATTATTTTTTTCCTCCTTAATATTTATTTATTTCAAATAAAATAAATGAAATGAAATGCAAAATAAATTTAAAAAATAGAAAAAGAAAGAGAGAAAAGAAAAAAAAAAGCATTGTCATGCATCATCAGGGAAGATTCCAAATATGTAACAATAAATTTCCATTTCAAGAAATCATGCAATAAAAGAAGGCGTTTTATTCATGATTGTCTATCTTTGCTTTCTTGTAGGTTATTTTTTTTGCTGTTGTTCTTTGCTGTGCACTTTTTTACTTTATTCTTTTTTTCTCCTTTCATCTCCTTCCACCTTCCCCAAGCAGGCTAGAATCAAACAACAGATATATTTACACACACACACATACACACACACACACATTTTCTATATTCACACACATACATATATATGTATACATACATATGTAAAAATGCATCTAAAATATGGCTGACATAATGTAAATTTTTCTCTTAATTGAATTTTTAACTTTGACTGAGTCTGAGATCAATGCTTAGTAGCCCTATTTTCTTTTATTCTAATATAATCTAGTTCCTGATCCTTATTATAGTCTTTGTGTGTGTGTGTGTGTGTGTGTGTGTGTGTGTGTGTGTGTGTAAATGCAGGCACATATATAAAATTTCCTATCTCTGCCAACTTTTCTACTTTAATTCTTCTCCTTAGCTGGCCTTGGTATTACTTAACCTCACCTGAGCCATGGATCCCCTCCTTATCTTCTCTCACCATCCTTTCCTTCCCTTTTTATTCCTTTTCCATTCATCTACATTCCTTGTTCCACTGGCTTCAATCTGCACACCCTTCTATACTCCATCTTGTCCTATTTCATCCTCCTTTATTTCTTTATAGATTTTGAGGGTGTTATACTCTTCATGGCATATACATGTATTGTTCACTATTTAACTTATTGCCAATGTGAGTGGGTTTTCAGAACTACCAGTCTTCCTCCTAATTTACTATGTCTCTAATTCCTGTGTCTATTCTTCCTCTACACCTCATTCATATAGCATAATTACTATTTTTATCTTTTCTAGACAGTTTTGCTTTATAGTCAGATCATATTCACCTCTGCCCCAATCTTCACTTTGAGATATCCAATTACTTGTGTCAATCTCAAACATGTGGTATACATTTCCATGTTAAAAAAACAAACAAATGAGAAAACAGTTTGCATTGTTGAGAACCTTGAAATTAATCTTTGATGATGGGTCTTATGTGTTTAATTTTTTATTAAGTTTGTGTTTGAATAAGATAAAGTCCTGAAAATCTGAAAGTTTGTCTTGCAGTTCAATATTATGGTTAGTTTTGCTGTATATTATATTTTTGGCTGCAGGCCTAATTCTTTAATTAACATGTATTTTAAAATAAAATTTTAATTCCAAATTTTCTCCCTTCCTCTTATATCTCTCCCTTTCCTAATGTGATAAGCAATTTGATGTAGATTATATTTGTGCAATCATATAAAGTATATTTCCATTTTAATCATACTGTTAAAAAAGAAAGGAACAGCAAAAATCATGTACATAAAAATAAAGTAAAAATAATATGCCTTGATCTGCATGAAGACCCCAACAATTTTTCTCTGGATATGGATAACATTTTCCACCATGAGTTTTTTGTACTTGTCTTAAATTCTTGTATTGCTGAGAAGAGCTAAGTCAATCATAGTTGATCATCCCACATGTTGCTATTGTATAAAATCTCTCTTTTGAAGAAAGTGTCAGGTAAGCTATTTTTCATTTCAATTTTGGTTCTGTTTCTTACTCTCTGGACTTTGCCACCATACCCTCACAGGAGCACTTTCCATTGCCCATATGTCTGCCTTGTAAATTCCTTTTTAAAATTTTTCCCCATTGAAGTATTAACTCCTTAAGGGCAAGCTTATCTTTCTTTTTTTGTTTGTTTGTTTGTATCTGTATCTCCAACATTTAGTACAGTGTCTTGTACATAGTACTTGCTTAATAAATGCTATAAGACATGACTTTACATGTTGACTTTTGTCTAGCAAAGCTAGGAGAGACTCAGTATGAGAAAGCAGATTATGGAATTTTTTAATGTCTCTGAAATTTAAAAAAAACACTTAATAAGATATACAAGAATGAGCATCTTCATCAGTGGAAGACACCTAATGAAGCAAAAAATTCTTGAAATATTGAATAGAAAATGATGACTCTTTTATTAATACTGACATTTTTTCTCCATTACAAAAAAAAAGTTATCATAGGATCACAGAATTAGAGCTTGAAGAGACCCCAGAAGTAATATAGCCATTTGTTTTCTGTTTCTAATATTTAATTTCAAATTCTGACTACCACTATTCCTAGATTTGGAACCATAATTAAAACAACTAACCTCTAAAAGTTTAAATGTTATCCAAGAATGAAAAACAGATTCAGAAGTCAAGAGTTAAATTCCAAAAACAACCCCAATAAGTGTTCAATAGAATTCTGTTTGAAGACTCTGTTTGGGAAGGGATACTGACTAGTTTCCTGAAAACCTTTTCCACTTGTGAATTGCTCTAATTGGTAGTATTTGTTAGAAAAGAATTTGTTTAGTTTAGGTTAAGTAAGGAATTTTTTAAAAAAAAATTTAACCTCCTGCAAGTAACCTGAAATTTGACATTTTGCAAGTTGCAACCATTTTGGCCAATTTGTGCAACCAAGAATAACAAAACATGTTTCTCTCATACAGCAACCATTCCAATATTTGACCCCTCTAATTGTTCTCTCCATTTCTTGTAACTGATCCTCTTCTGTAAGACTGGGATAATCATTACTATTTCTACTACCAACCAAATAAAATTGGAATAAAAAATGCATTTGATCAAAAGTATAGACATTTCCTAATTGTGAATTGTAGAAGACATTAGTAGAGCAAATAAGCCAATGTCTCCCTGTCTCCAACAGCAGCAGGAACGATTGAAACCCATGTTTTCAGTGAGCAAAAGGATACCTGAACCTAACCTCTCCGTGACCTTAGTAACTGACTATAAATTATAAAAAGACTGCTAATCTATATTGATTGAAGGAGTTTTCTTACAGGGAGTTAGTTTCCCATTCCAATGAAATCATGTGTCCAGATTAAAACAAAATGAAACAGAACAATAACAACAACAAAAATAACCCTGCTCAATAAAAAATACAACATATTTTTAAAATATTACTTTTAAGGAATATTTATATAGTTTTAATCATTATATAGTAATGGAAATTTTAAGCTCATACTGACACTATTAGATGAGCAAATTTACTCCCTCCAAATCTTTAACTTCAAAAACATAGAATCTATATTTTATTTTATTTTTTGGCCCAAACATATAATTTCATTGAAACTGTGGCATCTTGCTTAAGAATTTACCTTTACTAAAAAGCTTTGCAACTTGTAGAATTACTTGAACACACTGGGAGTTTAAATGACTTTCCCAGAGTCATATAACCTTTAAGCTTTAGAAGCAAGAATTGAATGCAGGTCTTGATAACTTAAAGGCAAATATTTTTATCATGCTTCCTTTCATCATTCAGACAGAAAATTAGCTTCAGAGACATGAAGACTGAGGTCTAAGGATTTCATTTAACTTCCCAAAGATCCAGTCAACTTCCTAATTCTATAAGTGGCAGAACAGGTGCTGTTCTACATTGATAGAAAGAATTTTCTTCCTGGGAAGTATCCACATCAATAAAATTCAATTTTCTAAAATTTCTCCCTCCTGCCAAGTAAAGGAACTTATAATTTTGATACTTTGACTCTCAAAAATTTTGCTGCAATTTATGCCAATTAAGAACTCTTTATTTATTAGATATTTTAGGACAAGATCATAGAATCTTGAATTTAGAGTTTTAAGAGAACTTAAAAATCATGTCATTTAACCTTCACATGGTATATGAAAAACTTATTATCTAAGGAGATGTAATAACTTTCCCATTGTTTATTCATAGCAGTAATAAGTCAAAGGGATATCCTTGCAGAAACACAAAGTGAGGTGGGGAAAAATTCTCACAATGAAAGTAGTCATCTCAGAACAGAGATTAAACAAAGAAGCACAGTACTTGCTAATTTGTTGACTAGAACTGCCTTTTATGTATGGGGCATAATATATTATAAGTCATCCCCATATTAGAATATTTAAGCATAAAAGCTCACCCCTAGTGTTCTAATTATGTAAATGCCCAATGGAAACTAATTACACCCCATTTTATTTTTCAAGGGCAATTCAGATAATTATTAAAATAAGACATGCACAAATATGAGATTTTTTTTTAAAGTTTGGCCTGCAATTCTTTGGTCAACATTAGGAATCCTGGAAAAAAAATCAATCACAGACTATACATGAAAGAGAAATGGAGATAATTTAGTAGGTTCAAAGTGCAATTAACCTTGGAAGCATTAACTTGTACTTTCAAACTCTCTCTCAAGAATAGCCAATAGGGGTTTTCTATGCTATTTTGTGTTTAATACATCTTTCAACTTAAATCAGAGATCAAAATTTTGCCCTCAGGCAGGACTTGGATTTTTGCCAAGCTTATAGTAGATGCTACAAGTATTAGAAAATAACAAACAACATCAATTCACAGATGGCTTAAAAGATGAGAGGGAGAGAGAAAACAACTATAGGAGAATTTAGACAAACATGAATAATTGTTTGAGGTATATGTTTGTAGCAATAGAGAAAGTATAACAAAAAGCTCAGAAACTGGATAGTTCTTATTATTTCTGTATGTCAAAATGTAATAACTTCATTTATATGGGTCCTTGTTCTAATGACATTAATTCATTCATTCATTTAATAAAAATGTATTATGTATTTCCCATATATTTTAAACTGTCCTAGGTACTTGAGATAATTATAGAGACCAATCATTCATAATGTTATAAATTCTATCCCAAAATAAGCAAAGAAAGAAACAAAAAATATTGAGGGGCTGACCTTATGATGAACTCCATATTCAGCCAGGATGGTATTTACATTACAGGTATGCAGCCTTTAGCTGCCCTATATTGAAACTTATGTCAGTGCCCTATTCTATAAATTTCAATGGCTCTCTTTTACTTCCAGAATTACATATATACATATGAGATTCACATGAGAAACTTCTGACTGCCTGACTGAACTGTCTTTTATTATTCTCATATATTCTTCTCTTAAATACACTGTAAGATCCAGTCATAAGGATGCCCTGTCACATTTCCTCATCCCTGGCACCATATTTCCCAATTTAACTATTCATCTCTCCATATCTTTATGGTATCCCTCCTCACTTCTCTAATTACCCAACTGCTGCTGATTCTTGATAGGAAAGTCATTGAATTTTGTACATAACAAATTATATATAATGCATCCATATATGTATATACATATATACATGTTGTCTCTCCAATAGAATATAATAAGGTCCTTGAAGACAATGACTATTTTTTTTCTTTATTTCCTTAATACCTTGCATAATGTTTGACTAATAGCAGGACATTAGCAAACTATTGCCAGTTGGTTCAAAGTTTTAACATGTCCTACTTTACTCTTCAAGAACTGAAAGTCACTATCATACTATAATGAAATATCAGACTACACTACACTATAGGAATTTCCATTAGAACAGAATAAACAGACACACAGGCACATGCACATACACACACACACACAGACATACACAGAGTATACATATAGAGATATTGGACTCTTCTTAATTGCATCACTATAGAAACCTCCCTTAGAAGAAGCTCTCTACAAATGCAAATCAACAACTACTTTGCATCTCATAGCCTTAGAGAATATACTGAGATACTGAAAGATTAAATGACTTATCCAGTGCCACCCAGCCAGATGTGAGACTTAAACCCATATTTTCCTGTCCCCAAGGCTAATGCTTTACTTACTATGACATACTGTAGTGAAATGTGTGCTGGAGGAAAAGAGAAGAATGAAAAATATTTTTGTAGAATTGTTCTTAAAGGAAGAGTGTCTATCGATGTGCCTGAGAATTCTTCATTTGATGCTTTATTCTTTGCATTTGGTGAGGTATTTATATTCTATGTAACATATAAGCATGAAGACTCTGGAGTATTTATATTAAGCTAGGAGAGAACAGCCTAATCAGAAAGAATAATCCAGTTGTGCTAATCAAAAAAGGGTAGTCTGGAAGCAAAAAGGTAGATTAAGAGTCTGTATTAATAATTTAGACAACAGAAGAGGGCTTAATAGAAGGGGAAATATTTTGGAGGTACTAGAAAAACAGAAATGTCAGGACTAGGCAGATTATTGGTTATGGAAAGTTAGAAATTGAGAGAATCAAGGAAGGAAGGAAGGAAGGAAAGAAGGAAAGAAGGAAAGAAGGAAGGAAGGAAGGAAGGAAGGAAGGAAGGAAGGAAGGAAGGAAGGAAGGGAGGAAGGAAGGGAGGAAGGGAGGAAGGAAAGATGGGAGTCTTACAAATGACCAATTCCAGTTTGTGACACAGAGGTTGTTTGTCCTTCATTCTGAAAAAAAGGATCATGATATTAGGGAGGTGACGCTATGATATGCAAGTGAATTGTATTTAAACTATGGAGGGCTGTACAAGATCACCTGCCTCCCTTTTCCTTCCAGCACTATCCTTCCTCTGTCACATTGGGTAATAATCCTTACCTAAAGATTCTCTTAAAAATGTTTTTTTTTTTTTCCTTTACTTTTGCACTACAAACACTCTCAAGATATCTTGGTCATCTGACTAGATTTCTTTCTTAAGGAATATGCCTTAAGTCAAAATCAATATGATTCTTGTTGACCACATAAGTCCTAGAGCAAAGTCATTGTTTTGAGTCTTGATTGACTCAGATTGAATGTAAATAGCAATCATTTCTGCTTTGATCAGAAACCCTGAAACTCTTCTACTCCCAGATTCATTTAGTTATTTATTTAGTTTTCTTTTTTTTTTTTCTGCAGTAGGTGAAAGAGGTCATTCTTTGCCTAGCCTTAATTAATCACTGAATGAGTTGCTTCAGTCATATTGAGAATTATTGAAGACCTTAGCTTAAAAAGGCCAAGATCACCCATTGCATCCAGAGCCAATCCTAGTTGTCCTGACCTACATATTGCTACTGGACTTAGTTGCCTCTGGAGGGGAAAGTGAGGCAGGTGATCTTGCACAGCTCTCGCTGACTTCAGTCCAATTAACTTGCCATCACCTCCATGATATTGGAACAACATCAAGAACACAGGACAAAAAACAATATGGACAGAAATCGAGAAACTGGATGACAATTGTTGGTGATAGTGATTTATCTATGTCTATCTTATTGATTTTTCTATGTATTTATACATTCACTTACTTATTTGCTCACTTATTCATTCATCCATTTACTTGTTTGCTTATTATTTCAGATTAGTTCCTCTAAACAATTTTATTTTGAATCTAAATAGATGATAGGTATTAAGAACAGCACATATATACTTGACAAAAGCCATTCCGTCCAGGAGTTTTTCTCTAATGAAAGGAAGGACTTATGAAAAAAAAATTAAAAAAACAAAACACTGAGATACAATAAAAGACAAGTCTCTATAAAAGTGAGAAAAGAAATCTGAGGTAAAAGATATAGTTTTTTTACAAATGTTAATTAAGAAAATATTTCTGCTTCTTTGAATTTAAAAAATAATCTGGGTTTTCTTACATTGTTTTCTTTCCTTTTTTCCTCTCTCCATTGACTTTAGACTTCTTTTTAAATGTTTGCATTTTAAGAGACTGCTTTTGCTCTTAGATTTTCTAAAGTTACAATCTCATCTCACCAGGTAAATGATACAATGTGTACCATGAGAAAGTCAGACCATTATTCATTGTGAAGTTGAACAAATAGAGAAAAACATAGTTAAAATGTTATGAAAATTAAACCTGTCAGCTAAATCTTTAAGAATGGGTAATGTTTTGGAGCCTGGTGATCTATTAGTTTTATTCTAAAGGGGAAAGGAAAGGAGAACAAACATTTATATAGTGCCTGCTACATGCCAAGGACTGTGCTAAGCACTTTACAATATTATCTCATTTGATACTTGTAACAATTGCAGCAGGTAAATGCTATTATTGTCCACCTACCCAGGCTCAGAAAAATTAAACTACTTGGTTAGGGTCATGCAGCTAATCCATTTCTAGAGTAGGATTTGAACTTCACTCCTTCTGGTTCCAAGTCTCAAGCCCTATTTGCTAGATCATGTATCTCTATCATCTCACACTAAATAACATAAAAAATTCATAGACTTTAGAAGTAGAAAGGATTCTTAAATCATTTCATTCAAGTCCCTCAATTTCCAGATTTCAAGATTAAGGTCCTTTAAAGTTCTATAAAATTAGGGGTATTTACATGGCTCAGTGGATTGAGCATTGGACCTCAGTTCAGGAGGATCTAAGTTCAAACATCTTCAGACATCTAACAAGTAATGGCTGTGGACCTTGGGCAAGTTACTTTGATCCCAATGGCCAAAACTAAATAAATAAGGAAAGTTATAGGACTTGTTCAGGGTCCTTATTAGCTAATAGACAGCATAATCAGAGTTTATACTCTGATTTCCAGACTAATGTTTTCCTAACATTAAATACTATCATCTCACTTCATAAAAAATATTCAGATTTTTGATACTAGCAGTAATCCAAATAGGATACATAATTTTACAAAAGATTTGTACCACAAAATACTTCATACATGCATAATATTATACCTTTTATGGTCATTAAAATGTACAAGAAGATATTGTATTGTCACTATGTAATTTTTATTGAGACACTGATATGTTGAAGTTAATTATGCTAAAACAACCTCAAAGAAAAAAAATAAGGATAGAGTTGTATCTTAAATGAGCCTCCAAAAAAAAAAGTTTTAAGAACAAAACTGGAGGATTTTTTAGGTGAGAACTTTAATTGATTTTTTTTTTTGTCCTGTAGATTGAAAAAGAACTCTTAAGAATCTGAGTTTCTCATACTGAACTTTTAATAACATAATGAATTTTGTGAATTATGAAGAGTACTTTGTCAGTCTTTCATTCTTTTATTAAAATAATGTCTTTGAAATATAAGGCAAGATTTGAAGTCTTGCACTGTGAAAATAGGACTGTCTCTGAAGTCAGAAAACCTCACTTCAAAATCCATTTCTGTCCTCTAACACCTGTGTCATTTTGAACAAATAGTCTTGAGTATAATCATGTGGCATAAGTAGACACAATGCTGCACTTTGAATCAGGAAGATTAAATTCAAATCCAGTCTTAGAAACTCAGTGGATGATGTTGGACAAGTCACTTAATCTCATTTGTTTCAGTTTACTCATTTTTTTTTTTTAAAGTAAGAATAGCTCCTACCTCATTGAGTTGTTATGAAGGAAAAATGAAATAGTATTTGTAAAGAATTTTGCAAATTTTAAAGTACTATAGAAATGTTTGTCATTATTGTCAATTCATTCCCTTGGGCCTTAATTCACTAATTACCAATATGTAAATTCCAATTACTAACATGTAAATTGAGTCAGATCAGATTGAGTCTTACGTTTCACCTACCTTAAAAATCTATGTCTTGTGTGTCTAGGATGCTAAATCATGTCCATAGGAGAGTAATAGAAATAATGGATGAAAGACAATTTTTAAATAAATTCTGTAAAATCTTCTTCATGAATGGAACTTTTTAAGATTGGGTCAGCCATTTCCATGTTTTAATAAGCATTTGAAAAAATATTTTCTCATTTAATATATTTTCTTAATAAATATTCTCTCATTTTCATTGATAAACTCTGAGAGCAGATTGAAGCATACTTTTCTGTTTAAACTTTCTTTAATTTTCCTTTTTGTACGTGTGTTTTGCTACATGGCTCCTAAGAAAATATATTTTGTGTGACTTCATATGTGTAATTAATATGATATTACTTGCCTTCTCAAGGAAGAGAGGGTTGGAGAGAAAAATATGCTCAAATTTTTTAAAAAAGAATATTTTTAAATAACACATGATTAAATAATATTTACTAAAACATTTTAAAACAATGCAAAATTTTCATTAATTTTTTTTCTATTACTAAGCTTTAATTCTTCAGAAATTCTTATTCCATTATTCACATTCTAAAGACATAAAAAGAAATATTGGTTTTTGTATGAAATTATAGATTTTATTTAAAGTTTCTACAAGATTAAATATTGCACATTTGGAAAAATTTAGATACTATTTTACTTTTATTGATATTTTATATTTATAGATATTTGAGATATCCTACTTATTTTATACATTATTTCTTGCCTTGTGCTGGTTCTTACTTCCATGTGCAATAAAATATTTTATAATTATAAAATAATTTATGTCTATGACAACTTACTATATGACAAATTCATAGGATGCAGCCTTTCTTCCAATTTCTGTTTTTTTTAAGCACTCTAAATATAATTAAAATGCAAATAATTTAATTCAGGTATTAGTACCTTCCATAATATTTTGTGTAAAATCAATTGTTCTCATTAGTGTTAACTAAAAATAAATCAATTAAAACAGTCATTGAACTGTATGAAATTACATACTCCATTTATCAAACTGATACAACTGAAAATGTTCACTCTTCCTAAGATTATCTGGCCCTCCATAGCTCAAAGACAATTGATGCTGAATTTAATACATGCTAAATTTAATAGATGTGCATATTGAATTTAAGAATCTTTAAATCTAAATTAACATTTTTGTGCCTATGGAACAATTTGAAGAATTTTGAAAGTTAGAAAAAAATATTCAAATTATATTAGATGTTATTTATTAGTGTCTTAAAAATTCACAAATTAATTATTGTTATATTCTCGCAAGTATTCTTTGTCTTATATACAATATTCTCTGGGTTACAGATTAGGAAACTCAAGTTCTGTGAGGTTAAGTGACATCCATTTACATAGCAAATTTCCATTTAAATATTAGAATTAAGATTCAAATAGCTCTTGAATCCAAGAACTCTTTCCACTATGCAATACTGTCTTTCGGTATACTTAAGATGATATCTTATAATCTATCCGATATTCTTAGGACATTATAAATGCTGAAAACAATTGTGCCAAACAATGCAAATAAGAATGATTTATTAATTCAAAGGTTATATGTAAGGGGCATGAGCATAGGGGCTGTTCACCATACCTAGAAAGGAAGCATTATTATAAGATAGCTCATTTTCTGTCTGACCTAAACTTTTTTTTTCTCCAAATCTATGATTTTTCATGAATTACATGGTATAAGAAGATACTAAATAAAGGGAAAGCCAGGAAATAGATTAACTAAAAAGTATATATGTATGTGTGTGAGTATATGTGTTTGCATATACATACTTATGTGTATACATATATGTGTATTTAGTTTCAAATTTTAATATTTATTCCTGAGAATTTAGATTCTGCTTCCTTTCTTGAATTACAAATATTTTCAGATATTAAGATCTCAAATAAATCTAAGGGTTTATTTTTTTTTAAGAAATATTTTCAATCTAGGTTTCTGTAGCAGTATGGAGTGAAATAGTGAGAATTTAAAAAAAATGTCAGAAGATCTCAAAATAAACATATGGAGAGCGAGATTATTTTTCAAAACTATTCAAACATTGCTCCTATCCAGAGATCAAAAAAAGAAAAGGAAGCAGCCCCTATATTTAATAAAGAGTGCTTTTAAATTAAACAAATAATAATTATTCCATGCGTTATTATAAGAGAGTTGTATGAACACTGTAATGATGCTGCCAGAAGAATAAAATCAAGCCCAGATGTCTCATTCTCTCATAAAAATACAAGACAAGAATACAAAAGATTATAAGTAAGATTTAGTTTTCTTCTAGGAAAAAAAGTCATTTTGAATTGAAAAATATACCTTTGATTTTTTTTAGGGAATGAAAGGTATATTTATTGGAATTTGAAAAAATATATAAGGAACAAAAAGTCTAAGTTTATGTTTAAAAAAAAAGACCATTCAATTCAAAACATTTTTCCCTTAAACGCAAACATTTCAAGTTGTCATATCCTGTATTTTAACTCAGTTTTTCAACTCCCTTAAATCAACTTTACTTAGGAATAAACTCAAAGTAAGTCTGGGAAAAATATACATAATTTGAATTCAAAGATTAGCCCCTGAATATAAAGTGCTTTACAACCATGATTTTTCATGATGCATTGTACATAGTATACAATTTGCTGATTTGTGTCAATTGAATTGAATGGTGACAAAAAAATTGTCACTCCTCTCTAACAGATTTCGAGAAAGAAAGATCAGTTTTGAAATTACACTCTTGGGCCCAGATAATTATATTCACAGTTTTTTAGAAGGGTTGCTTGACTATCATTCATAACAAAGTACTTGGTAAATTCTATTAAAGCAAATACAGAAAAACTTTTTGTGTTCCCAAATTTCTCTCTCTCTCTCTCTCTCTCTCTCTCTCTCTCTCTCTCTCTCCTCCTCTCTCTCTCTGTTTCTTTATCTCTCTCTCTCTCTCTCTCTTTCTTCTCTTTCTTTCGCTCCATCTCTCTGTCTCTGTCTCTTTCTGTCTTTATTTCTGGCTTTGTCTCTGATTCTGTCTGTCTGATTTTGTCTCTCTTGGGTTCTTGCTCTCTGTCTCTTTCTATTAGTCTTTCTGTGTCTGTGTGTGTGTATCTCTCTCTTCCTCTGTTTTGCATTTTCAAGTTCAATTTATATACAATTCAAGATGTCATAAAGTTTGATTTGACATTCCATTCTATAGTTTTCCTATAGAATGTTATAATTTTCCTATAACTTACATAAGAATACTATCCCCTTAAAATGTTGTAAAGGGAGAGAATTCACAGATATTTGCCAAAACTTTTGCTTATTTCAAAATATTAATAATCAGTTTTCCCTGTGATGCTGATTGCAAATTGAGAACTTTTCTATTTCTCTATTTAATGAGTTTTTAATATTATCAAAGAAAAAAAAAGACATCAGTCCTGAAATTCCCTTGTTATCAAATGCTAATACATTCAGCACTATTCCTATTTTTCTTTGATTGTTAAATTGTCTCTCTGATTAATTCTAATGCAACTTGCAAGTTCCTAATATATTCTGGGCAAACTTAAAATTTTATGTGTATATGTACACATATACACATACCTATAGATATATAAATATATGGACATATACCTATATGAGTGTACATGTATAGATGTATGTGTATACATTCCTTCCTCTATGTTTATATGTATATTATACATGTATATATTACAACTATTATTTAAATGTTATTCTTTGCTATCATTAAGAGAACTGAGCTATATTTTCTTCTTTAGACTACTTTTTTTTCTTAGTTCTATTAAGGGAAAAGTCTGAGAGACATAATAATGATAAACTTATTAATCATAGCTTGCAAATAAGTAACACAATGAGGTCAGTGGCACTTTATAAAACCAACTTGGTGACTGCAGAGAATTTAAATACTCTTAAACAATGGGTGTTTCCCAAAGGTAGTAATCAATTCTGATTTTTAACAATGAGAAAATGAATACTATAATGAGAGGTGGAGTCATTCTAATAAGGGGATGGGGAGGAGATTTTGATTATGCCACTCTTGGACAAAGAGACTCATTCATTCAGATCATTCTGTCTTCCCACAATCTATTAAAAATATATATCCTCTATCTACTTTTGTAGTTGAACAAGGGATTGAAATTCAAATAGATAAAATGTTTTTTATATTTTAAATAGAACAAAGCTTTCTCTGTTGGTTAGAGTCCTGCCCAAGATTGAATTCAAACTCATCATCAACTCTTTATAGCTGTCTAGACCAAGTTAAAAATGAGAATACATGAGAAAAGATAACCTGAATCCTCTTATATTAGTAATCTGATTATTAATAATTATTTCTCTCAAGATTTTGTGGATCATCTAGGTGTACATAGCACACTGAATCAAGAGTCAAGAGGATAGGAATTTAAATCCAGATTTAAATACTTATTAGCTGTGGTCATTTTTGGCAAGTCATTTAAACTCTATATGCCTCAGTTTCTTCAACTGTTATGAAAATAATAATAGGACCTCACTTTCAAAATTATTGTGAGGATATAAATGAGATTATATTCTTTAAATACTTGACACAATGACATTCAGATAATAAGTACTTACAGAACCTTGGTGCTCAGCAGAAAGCTTAGAGAAGGCGAATTTCATTGTTGGAGGTTGTGATGGTGGTGATAATGGCAGTCTTTCTCTGGAAAACTGATGACATCAGGAGAGTGATGTCTTGATTTCCCAGTGAATTGGACTTACATGAGGCAGGCAAAGTCATCTCCATCTGACTCTCTCCTCCAGAATTATGAGTTCAGTGAGGCAATGGTCATTCAATAATTAAAGGATAAGTTAGAATTGGGGGGAGGAATGGAAGGAGGGAAGAGGGGCTGGCCTAGTTTACTTTTTCAAAAGAAGCATTTTATTGTTGTTCTTATTGTTCATCCTTAATTCTCAAAGAGAACCAATGCTATCAGTAAGTTTTATGGTTTTTTTTGTTTGTTTGTTTTTTGTTTTTATTTGCAAGTGAATTAGATTAAGTGAAGCAGAGCTGTACAAAGTGATACACAGTCTCATTCTCTCCTCCAGAGTCATCAGCGTCCAGGGGCAAAATGTAAGTCCCGATGACTGGTGTTGACCCACAGAGAACATCATAAAATCTTGATAAACAGATAAAAATGCTTCCAATTATGAGGAGTTGTGGTATTAGCCTAGAGTTAGATGAGCTTTCTAAGTTTGAGCCTACCCTCTCCAGGGCTCATGGCAGAGTGTGATCACAATCTCTAGAAATTCTTTATGTCAACTCTTCCTCCTGTGAACCATTTTTTAAAAGACTTTCATAAAAGCTAAAATAGCTCTTAATAGATAATTGATAATCCTGATAGAGATCCTTGGAAAAAGGAATAAAGGAACTATTCAGCTCCTCAGTATTACACTAGGAGTCCTAGTTCTGGAGTCCTACTCTGCCAGTATGAGTGAGAATTAGAAAGTAATTCCAGGGCAGATGTTATATTTTGGAAAGATAATAATAAGAATAATGGGAAAATAACAAAAGACTAAATGTAGAGAATAAATCTTTTTTTTCTAGATTTTTTGGAAATAAAGCAATCATACTTGAAATGTCATGAACCTTGTATTTTTGTGACTACTTTTAATATGAGTGAACTCAGCTCTATAAACAGAAATTATCTGAGAATAAAGCATTCACCTCAGAGCCTTGAGCCTTAGATAACATATAGATTAGTGAACAAAGACCTGGTTTCAAGTCATGCTTCTGTATATACTTATTGTATGACTGGTGGATTCCAACCTCTCTTCAGTTCTATAAGACCTCAAATTACATGAGAAATGGTAGCCTGCATTGGTAGAGGAAGTTCTTAAGTGCAAATTCTTTTCACTAATGAGAACATAAATTCAATTCTTATCCCCAGCCTTCAGTTTTTAATAAAAATAATTTTTTAAAATTTTAGAAATAAATGTTATGACATGAAAATAAAGTAAGTGGAAATTACATGTGCGATTGAAATAATTGTCTAGAGAACCTTGATAAAGTTTATCTGAAACTCAGAAAAAAAAATTGAAATCGCATAATAGATTTGGTTGTGGTATCTGAATCCTGAATTTTTGCCTTGATAACTCAATAATCTACTAATGGGCATATTAACCTGGTTTCCATAGACATGTAGTTATTCTTGCATGAATGTATGTATGTATCTTTGCATGCACATATATGCACATACATGCATTTACATATATATATTGTGTATAGACACATTTACATGTGTTATAACTATATTTCAGTATAAATGCTTTATTTTTTAACCCCATACATTTTCAAATCATTAAAAATTATTCTAGGGGCAGCTAGATGGTGCAGTGAATAAAGTATCAGCCCTGAAGTCAGGAGAACCTGAGTTCAAATCTGGCCTACTCTGAACACTTCCTAGTTGTGTGACCCTAGGCCAGTCACTTAACCACAATTGACTATTCTAATAGGAACCCAAAGATTTTCATGTTACCAAATATCTTTGATAAAGACTCTTTGTCTTTATCATTCAAGGAAGGTTAAAAACACATGTTCTCAGAGAATTTTGATCATATAGAACTACAATTGAGAAAATTAAATATATACATTTATATGTACTGTGTGTATACATGTATGTATGTCTATATGTATACAGACCTATATTTATGTGGAGACAAAGAACGAGGGAGAGAGATAGAAATAAAGAGAAAGAAAGAAATGGGGAGAGATTCAAATACACACACACAGAGAAAGAGAGATAGAGAGACAGAGAGACAGAGAAAGATGGAGAGCTTTGTTTCCTTGCACAATTGTAAATTGAATTCTTAGTAAATGAAAGACAAAGGAAAATCATATACTTGCTAGTCATTAATTAGCTCCAGTTAAATGATTACTCACAATCACCACTCTGATTTATTTGTATTATGGTGATCTATTACATGTGTACATAAAAGAATTGCAATGTGCCAATTCATTTGAGATTGATTCTAATGTTATCCAAAACAAATCAACAAATTAGAGGAGACTATATAGATTACTTATATCAATTTGCCCCAAGCATTTTTTCTGTGAAAAGTTATTGAAAATAGTCATAATGAGATGACAATGACATTCAAATAATGAACACTTATTATCATCAAATATGTATTTTCAGTAAATCTATGTATTTCCACAGTTGCTCGCATGAATTTCTTTGGTTCATCATAATTCAATCTAGGAGCACCTTTAGTTTAGTTTAGTTTTGTCAGTGTTTTTACTCTGCTATTGGTGACATAATAATTTATAAAACTACTCCTCCAATTCTTGAAATGAATAATTTATAAAATATTATTTCCTATTGAATGGAATCTTTATTTTCTTCTAACATTTGGCAGGAGTGCCCTTTCACAGAATGAAAGTAATGCACAGAAGCAGTAAAGGGTTTTGGCACTAACATGCTATCCCAGTCAAGTTCTAACAAGTCAGAAAGTCCTTCAGTATAGCCCAGTGATGAATGGTATGTTTAAATTCTGAAGCCCAGTCGAGCCAATTTTAGAAAGATATGAACTTGGAAGTTATTTCAGAGGTTATCCCGCCTAACCCTATCATTTAAAAGATAAGAAAAATGAGATACATAGAAGTTTAAATTGTATAATTTATGTAAAATAATCTTGAATCCTTAAAGTTTTATATCAATATTAGTTATCACCAGCATCCAGAGTATGTCACAATAAGAGTAATTATCAAAGTTTGGGATCTGAACGAAGATGTTTTTGACTACAGAACTAGCATTCTTTCTACTGTGATAACTGCTTTCATGGAAGGCTTTTATTATAGTTCTCTCATAAATGATTCACTGGCTGAATTAATTTTATGCATAGCATTTTAAGAGTATATAGCATCCTATAGAAATAGTATGTACTTATTCAAGCAAAGATGAGGAATGAGCAGGTAAAGTTAGCAAAAGATTATCAGCAGAGGAAAAAAAATCTCCAGTAATGCTGATGCTCATATCAAATTTGTACCATGAAGTCTTTCATTTATATTATATATGACATTACCATTTGAGAAATGTCAGCATTTAATTCCACCTTGACATCAAGTCATTACAATGTTAACACTCTATCAAAGAACAAATTACTATAGAAGGGAAACATTTTAGTATAGTGATGTGGAGCAAAATGCACTGCTAGGTAGTGATTAGGTTTGCAAGGCAACGCTAGAGCTTTTTATGAAAGCATATGTATGACTTTGCATTTGCACAAACCAAAGAATATTTGCTGTCATGCTTTGACACATCTCCTTTTATCAACCCACAGCATATCATGGCTAGACATGAGTGTGAGATGTGACACATCAGAAACATCAACACATTTTCCCAGAACGAATGAAAGTTACTTTGAACAAAAACGATTGGTTTACTTTCTTGTGCTTCCAGGATACAGTGAAGAATGATTACATATTACATTAAACATATAAGATTTTTCAACTATATATGTGGATATACAAATATATCTAAAATACATATTTGCTTTTTTAAACATTAAACTTATATGGCTAAATTAATTTGTGAAATTCCCTATTCTTAATATAAGTAATATGAGATGGATGATGTATTTGTCAAATTATTTTTTTGAATTAGTTTTTTTCCAATTATCAGATATCAATTTTCCCCTCCACAAAAATGCACTAAAAATGCAAAAACTCTTATAACAAATATGCAAAATCAATAAAACAAAGTCCCATATTAGCTACATACAAAAATATGATTCAGTCTAGCACCACTTTGTCAGGAGGTGGCTATCATCCCTGATCATGAGTCCTCCGAAATTACAATTTATCATTTAATTGACAAGTCCTATTTTTTTTCAAAAATGCTAATTTTTTACATTTTTGTTATAATATAAATTATTTTCTTTGCTCTTATAGTTTTCTCATGTACTCAAAAATACTTGTAAAGCACATAGCACATTGCCTGGCACATAGTAGTTACCATGCAATTATCTATTGTTATTTGTTTTTCATCAGTTAGAGACAATATTCTTGAATTCTCTCTCATCATTTTTTTCAGGACAATATGCTTTTATATACTGCATTTTGTTCAGCATTTCTCCAAATTTCCAAATCTCTTTATTTCTAGTTCTATGTTAGTACAGACAGAGCAAAAATCTTTTTGTACTAAGAAGACTTTTTTTTTTTCTCTTTGGCCTTTTTCTTGACTTTCCTATAACTCCACACCTGTTTGAATAATTCTGTATGTGTGTGTCTGTGTCTGTGACAAAATGAAATATTATTTCTCCTCTTAAGGAGCTTATAATTTACTTTGAATCCATTTGCTCATCAAAAAAAAAAAGCCCACTATTAAAAGGAGTAGCTGAGAATGGTATAATGTATGGTACCATTTTCTGAAATCTGAGTGAAATGTGGAATCTTTAGAAGAATCCCTAGAGATGCTTCATGTTAGTGGTTGTTTGTCTTTCATTTTTTAAATTGCTTTAGAATAATGGCTTTATGTAAAACCCATAATCTTTTATGAAGACCTGAGGCAATGTGTTTGGCCATATCTGTCAATTAGCAAAATTTAAAAATCAGTCATCTCTTGATTCTAACCAAAGGGAGAGGTCATGGAAACCCACATGGAACCAAAGTCATGGAAAACCAGTAGAAGACCATGAAATGACTGTAAAATCTAGCTCTGGTTGAGCTATTTCAATACTATCTGAATACAAAGCTATTCAATACATACTATTTCAATAGTATGTAGTCATCAAAAGCAAAATCAGCTGAAAGAATATACATCTACATTCCTTCATGTTTAAGAAAGTAAATTAAGATATATTTACTAGTGATGGTAAATCCACAATATAAACTTTATATATGTCAGCTATCATAGAATCATATATGTGACTATCACTGAATTAAGAAGTACAAAACTGTAAAGGAACTCAGAGTTCATTGGATCCAATTCCTACCCAATCTTTTAATTTGTTCTATAATTCCAATATCTGTATCCCCTGACCTTAGCACAGAATCAGGACCGTGAATATTTGTTGACTATTTATTGATAATAAATAAGGGCATGGTAAAATCTAATAAGCTTTCAAGAACCCATTGTTAATTTTAAATGTGAGCAATTTTACCCAGAAAGCAATAATAATTAGGGCATAGTTTCTTGTTTTGTTGATTGTCTAGAGTGAAGGTTTCAAACAGCCAACTCAAAACAGGTTAAAATTTATTTGGGAAATATTTAATGAAATGAATTAAAAATGCAATGAAACAGATATTACATTTTAAAACTGTCAATATGTGTTCTAGGACTACAAGGATCCTTCTTTCTGTATGGCTTACTGGACTGTTTCTATTTTAATATACCACTAGTCTAAATTCCAGGAAGTGTTAAAAATGCAGATTCAACTTAGAAGTGACTGTGCATAATTCTATTTTTTGGACACCAGTTGTTAAATATTTACCAGGATACTCCTGCCAATCAGTGACTATCCACAATCTATCTGAAAGCTTTCAGTTAAAAACTAGCTTTTGATTAAAAAAATAATATTTTAAAAAAGCCAACAATAACATAGAAAGAAAAAATGTTTGTAATGCATCAACTCCCACCATTAGAAACCCACTCTGGAACTGTTGGCAGCCACTATAGGATTACTAGTATTTGGAAATATCCCCTCTCTGTACTGTGAGAGCAGAATGATTGTATACAAAGAATACAGGTAAGATTCCTGTTGATTCCTGTTGTGGCAGGGAAGCTTAATTCTCTCTCTAGAAAGCTTGAATGTAACCCTCAGACCACCTGACTGTATTACATCACTTTGCTACATGTGTTAGTGTGAGTGCCCTCCTGATGTTCTAACCCAGGTGGCAGACAGGAGAGAAAGTGGACTGCTGGGATTTGGTTGAAACATTTCTCTGAAGTCTAGACACAATAACTAGTATTTTAAGGGAAATCTGTAATGACACTGTACTCCAGGTTAATATTGCAGCACATTTGTCTAAGACAACTTTTGATATTTAAAGGTTTGATCACTAAGGACTCAGACTAACACTCTTGGAAATTATGACTGCTGTGAGTGGAAAGTTGGCTTTAAAAAAAAGTGAGTCACATGAATAAATATGGTTATGAAACTTATTTTAAGTTTATTTCATTATAAGGAACAGTTGAGATTAGAGATATTTTGTAATTTTAAAAACAGCAAGTTGCCTAGTTATTACTAATTAATAGAAGGGATGTCAAACGTTGTTTCTTTTGCTTAAGCATCATATCTGTTAAATCACTTTATTCCCTTTGGTCTGTAGCTAGTCTATCCATAATTAGGTTTTGCTGCACTAACCAACTTTTAGAATGTCATGTAATTATTAAAATAAGGAGTTATTTTGCACAACTTTTGAATTAATAGTTTCCCCTTCCTTATTCAGACCTTAGCTGTGATAAGTTAGTCTATATATTTCTTTCATTATTTTCTTAGATTTTATTTACTGAGCCAGGACTTCAATATTTATTTTTTTTATTTTATTATTTCTTGAATTTTACTCATCTGTCTTTTTTGCAAGCTCTGTTGTATGCACAGCTTTTCATCAAAATTTTAAAAAGTTCATTTTTTTCATAAACTATTTTCCTTTCTAACCTATCATAATTTATATATATATATATATACATATAATATATATAGCTTTAACTTTAATTTTGAAGTTCCAGTTCTATTTTCTAATCTCTTTACATGTAGGAATCATATTAATTTGTTTCACAAGAAAACTGTAAGGCTATATTATATTCAAATTATGGGGAACCATGAATGCTGTCATTTATTTACATGCCTTCAGTTAGTCCTTTCTCATTCAGAATTTCATATGTGTGTATGTGTGTGTTTGTGTATGTGTGTGTACAACTCGTGTCCTTACACATATCAAGTTCATTCTATTTTATAGAATCATTTTTTTTTCCTAATGAGACTACAGTGCTCCAAATTTGAATTTTCTCTACAACAATATTAATAGCACATCCTAATTAATGTTATTTGCGAATTTTATGATCATGTAGTGAGCAGGAGTAATGGCTTTTGAAAACTATTGCTAGGACTATAGAGTTCTTAGTAGAAACTCCAACAAGCTCTGAAGCTCCTAAATAATATGTTTAAATTTAAGGAGGGAAAATATATATAACATATAGCAAATTATCAAATACACAAACTCAGACTGCTTAGAGAGGAAGGACTCCTCTTACCAGGAGGTTTTTTTTTTTTGTTTTTTGTTTTTTCTTTGTTTTGTTTTAATAAAACAACTTCCACTGTCACCTTTCCATTTCCTTATTCTTTATCTCCATTTTCTCTCTATAGGCATCTAATAGACTACCAATAGAGTGCTAGACTTGGAGTCAAGAATCAGTTCGTCAAAAAAGCATTTATTAAGTTTACTGTGTACTAGGTACTGTGTTCAGTCCTGGAAATACAAATAGAATCAGCAAGACAATTCTTACTTGCAATACTAATCCAGGAAAACAACACATAAAAGAGAGCTTTAAATAGACAGGGTGTGGAGAAGGAAAAGATACTTGGCAAAAGTCCTGTGAAGATGTCAGCAGAAAACTTTGGTCTGAGCATCCTCCCTAAATTGGTCAGAATCAGCTAATATGAACATGAGGACTCAGGGTCAGAGAGTACTTCTAGTGTTAGAAGTATTCAAGGGGTGGAGTGAATTCATTTGATTCTGTATCACTGAAGATAAATTCTGTGGAAATAAATAAACAGTGAAACTTGTGGTAGGATAAAACCTGAGATCAAATCCTGCCTCAGGTATTTGTTAGCTGTGTGACCCTAAGCAATTCCCTTAACCTCTTTGTGGCTCTATTTCCTCATCTATAAATGAGGATAATAATGGCACCCTCCTTATGGGAGTGTTGTAATGATCTAATAAGATGGCATATATGAAGTACTTTGTAAACCTTAAAGTGATATATATATACATAATTATTATTACTTACTGAGAAGCTATACTACTTATTATTTCACATCTCACTTCAATACAAAGTCCTCAGGAAGTCTTCAGGCAGATAAAATCTTTCCTCCTCTAAACTTATATAAAATTACATACTTCCTTAGACATTAATCAAATTTTATTCTGTGTCACACTCAATGTATGATACTTCATATCAACTCCAACAAGAAGTGTTCAAACTATTGAATAACTGCATTCATTTCACATGCCAGAGAGGTTACACTTAAGATTTAAAAAAAAAAAAAAAACTAAGCTTCAGCAATATGTGATTTGAGAATTATTAGATCCATAAGATTTTCAAAGAAACTGAATAACTACAGGGCAATTCACTAAATTTTGGAAAAAACAAGGGACTTCTGTGGGGAAGGATGGGAATATCTATTTCTACTTCTGACTACACCAGATACTTTGTGTGAATCAGAATTTGTGACAAGTTCTCAAAAATATGAGAGTACCAGATCATCTTACTTGTCTTATGTGTGTGTCAAGAAAGAACAATTAGGGGCAGCTAGGTAGTATAATGGATAGAGCACCAGCCCTGAAATCAAGAGAGCCTGAGTTCAAACCAGCTCTCAGACACTTAACATTCCCTAGCTGTGTGACACTAGGCAAGCTACTTGACCTCAATTGCCTCAGCAAAAAATAATAATAATAATAATAACACTTAGAAACAAACATAGAACAATTGATTCATTCAAAATTGGTATAAGAGAATGACAAATATATACATTTTCACCTTATTTATTTAACTTATATGTAGAATATATCATGTGAAATACCAAGGTGGATAAATGAAAAGCCAGAATGAAGGCTTCCAGGAAAAATAACAATGAACTCAGACATGCAGAATATGCAATTCTAATGAGGAAAATGAAGAAAAATTGTTGATAATGCAAAAAAAAAAAAAAGAAAGTGTAAAAACTTGAAGCTTAATAAAACAATCAAACAAAAAAGCCCAAGGTCATGACATCTGGTCCCATTACTTCCTGACAAATAGAGAGGAGAAGAAATGAAAGCTGTATCACATTTCATATTCTTGGTATCAAAGCTTTCTGCAGATCATGATTGTGGTTATGAAGTTAAAAGATGTTTGCTCCTCAGAATGAAAGCTATGGTAAACATGATCAGCAAGCTAATAAGCAGATGTTACCTTTTTAAGAAAGGTCCATAGAGTGAAAGTTATGGCTGTTCCAGGAGTAATGTATGGCTGTCAAAGTTAGAGTATAAGGAAAGTTGAGTATTTCAGAATTGATGTTTTCAAATAGTGATACTGGAGAAAATTTTTGAGAATTTCTTGGATAGCAAGGAGATCAAATCAATCAAAATTATACTACAATACTACAATAAGAAATTAACTTTGACTATTTATTGGAAGGATAAATCATGAAGCTGAAGCTTAAATACTTTGGCCACATAATGAGAAGATAGGAGTCATTGGAAAAAGCCTTGATATTTGGAAAGGTTGAAGACAAAAGGAAGAGGGGATGTCAGAGGAAAAAGTGGATAGATGGTGTCATGAAAACAATGAACATGAGTTTGAACAGACTTTGAGATATAGTGAAGGACAACCAAGCCTGGTTTCTTTTGGACAACAGCATCATAAATAATTAGATATGATTGAGGAACTGAACAACAGTAATAATTCCAACTTGGTATAAGAACTACTACTTGAATTAATGAATAATGTTTTGTTATTTTCCTTGCATTTTACAAGAACTCCGTTACTAAAGCAAGACCCTATGTTACCCAATTTTCTCTGAACTATATAAGAAATGGAATTGAAAGTATGAACCTGACTTAAAATTTAATTTAGTTTTTGGAATAAAATTATATTTCTTTCACTTCATATCAAATTAGTTTGTATCTGAAACTTTTGTACCTCATGAACTGAAAACTACATCTAGAATCAAAAGATCCAAATTCAAATTCCAGTTCATTCATTTACTACTTGCTATCTATGGGATTTTGGGCAAGTCACTTGACTATCCTGGCCTCAGTTTTTTTCAACTTTAAAATAAGATATTTGGACTATATAACTTCTATACCATTTCTGTATTTTCAATTGCAAATAGGCTACACATAAAATATTAATTAAATCATTTTGTTGATGATAAATCTGACATAGAGATCGACAGACCACCAAAACAAATGAGAAAAACAGAGCCTCTAATATGATGCTTTCATGTACTTGAGTCAAGCAGCTCTATTACTCAGTAGTTCTCAAAAGGGGATTCTACATTCACTTTTTTCTTGTCTATGTGTGTATGTATGCATATGTGTATACATACATACATACATATATGTGTGCATAATATTTAAGGATCTTAGTCCTTATTAAGTTCTTTTTAATCGATCTTTGAATTTGCTATTTACATGTATGTGTAAAAAAGTAAGCATTCAACAACATGGTCATATTTTCCTTTAAAATAAAACTCATTTTATTATTCCTAAATGTTCTAAAATTTTATAGTGAGCTAAGTAATCAAGCAAGACTGAGCCAAACCACTTGTATATTACAACTCAAATAATTATGAATAATAAAAAAATGGACTTGCAGGTTAAGTCAATCTATTTCTCTACTGCCAAAAAGTCCTTACATATAAAGTTAATTAAATTTGCTTCATTATTTCATAGCAGACTTTTTAGCAATAAATTTGATCACATCAAAATCATATAACTTTCATCAATTATTTGTGTAGTTGAATTTAGAAAGCTTTATGCTTTCATGTAGGCATAGTACAAAATATCCTGCTGTCACATTACTTGGAATGACTTTCCATAGGATAAGATATTTTTCACGATGATTAGAGATAACACCTTAAGAGCTATTTAACACAATATGTCTCATACAGTTTTTGGTAATTTATCCAAAACACTAAATAAATGTCAATTAATGTCATTTTAATTGTGCTTCATTTTGTTTTTAAACTTTGCTTGCTTATATATTTTAACATGAAAAAATTTAATAGTGAGCATATGGGATGAGGCAGGGAGTGTTCAAGTTAAGATAATGAATAATAAATCAATAAAACATATGAATTATTTTTTAAATAAAACAAAGCTATGATTGTTAAATATCAGTGTAAGGCAAGTTTATAAGGAAGTGTTTAGAAGCAGATGATTGCAATTTCTAGAGGAAAATGTCTTATACTTCATAATAAGGAAATATAAAAGAGAATCCCTACAGAATATGGGGAAAGCACAAAGATAGTTGAAATTGTGTTAAACTATGTAGATTCAGAATATAACCTGAACACTGAAAGCTATTTTCAAAAGCCTTTTCTTATTAACAGTAAGTATATAGTAAAGGAGAACATGGTTGAAAATGTATGATAAAATAGAGATATCTTTGAGATTTCTATTAATATTTTAGTTCTAATCTTACCAAATAATTAAGTTTCAAATGAATGTCTTACTCTTAAGTTAAAAATCTACAGATTTATGGAACATAAAGTATAATTCAATGCTTAAGGAATATATCATTAAAAGGGCAATTTTGATTGTTCTTGCCATTTATTTAATCTTCTTCATAGGAATTCAGTAACTATTAATACTGTGAAAACCTTACAAAAAGTTCTGAGGACTTGAGAATTTCCACAAAATAGTTACAAGTTTTAAAATATTTTAAGTGGATATTTCTAAAGAAGGAAGCAGGAATAGAGCAGCTAGGTGGTACAATGGATAGAGCATCAGCCCTGTGAAGTCAGGAGGACCTGAGTTCATATCTGGCTTCAGACACTTAATATTCCCTAGCCGTGTGACCCTGGGCAAGTCATTTAACTCTAACTGCCTCAGCAAAAAAAAAAAAAAGGAAATAGGGAAATGGGAAAATGCTAAAGAATGTACTATTTTGTTATCTTGGTTGGAATTATCTTATGTTTTCTTTCCTCTGGGTTTTATCTAAAATTTAATGCTGGTAATTCTGAATACCTGAATATCATATTTTGGTTTTCTGCAGGAAAGGCCTGTTAAAGAACAAAAGGCCTAAACAAAATTAAAAGGGTCCACTTATAATCCCATCAGTGTTCCTCCCTATTTGGCTCAGAGAGTAGCTAGGCTTCTCCATTATTTACAGAGATTCAGGCTTTCTCTGCCAAGACCCTGGCTATGTAGGATCTCTTCAATACAAATAATGCCAGTGTCTCAAATATTTTGGAGACAATATTCTAATACAGATAGGAAATTCAAAAATAATTTTTGAGCTCAATCATATGAATCAAGATAATAGTCCAACTATATCAAAATAAAGGATTTTTAAAAGTGAATTCTCATAGCATCATAATTTAACATAATCTTCCACATTATTTGGCAGAAAATGTAAAAACATAGACACAATAGCATATGTTGCAGCCATTGTCATGATAAGAGACATAGGAGGAAAGACAAAACTATCTAAACATATTCCTAAAAACTATAATCATTAGAATTAAAAATAA
Source organism: Myrmecobius fasciatus (assembly GCA_023553655.1). Lineage (NCBI taxonomy): Eukaryota > Metazoa > Chordata > Mammalia > Dasyuromorphia > Myrmecobiidae > Myrmecobius > Myrmecobius fasciatus. Next base: position 90,754 of record JAJPUD010004196.1, read on the forward strand.
TGTTACATTTTCATGGGGTGTTATAATCCCCAATACTTTAAATACAGGGACTTATTTGCTCTTCATGACAACTTCATGGGACAGGCATTGGCAATGTTGTTATGTACATTTTGTAGAAAAAGAAACAGGCTTAGAAAGGTGACCTGATGAGCTCATACAGCTTGTGAAGTCAAAGGTATTATTTCAATTGAATGGTGGTATTGAATGCTACCCATTAAGAAAAAAAAAAAAAGGTGGGGGAGGGAAGAAGTCAAAGGAAAGGATGGAAAAAAGGAAAGAAGTGTTTTTAAATGCCTACTATGTGCCAAGTACCATTCTAGGTTGCTGTTGTTGAATGATTTCAGTTGTGCCCAATTTTTTGTGATGGCATTTGGAGTTTTCTTGGCAAAGTCACTGGATTGGCTTGCCATTTTCTTCTCCAGTTTGTTTAAGCAGGGTTAAGTAACTTGTCCAGGACTAACAGCTAGTAAGTGTCTGAGGCAAGATTTGAACTTGGGAAGTCAAATGTTCCTATGTTTAGGCCTGGCACTCTATCCACTGTGCCATCTGCTTGCTCTACTATCCTGAGTGCTTTACAAATATTATTTTATTTGTTCTTCACAATAATTCTATGAGAGAGATGCTATTGTTAACTTTTTACAGTTGAGAAAAGTGAGAAGGACAGAGTTTGAATTCCACAAGTAAGTTTCAAAGAACAGAATTGACTGGCCAAGTGCTTTTTCCACTGCACCCCTTGGGAACTAAGAAATGACAAAATTATTAAGTAATTAGAAGGTCAGTAGTAACCTTGAAGAGATCATGAGTGAACGTGGCAAAAGCCAAATAAGAGTGTTTGAAGGTGTTGAATAAGTGATAATGGAATGGAAGGAAAGAATGTGGACTCTTTGGAGAAGTTCAGCATTGGATGGAAGACATTATTGTGATTCTAAAGGAAGCAAGTTCCAGGGAAGGCATTTGGGGGTGGAGGGGTATTTTAAATAGGATTAGTGTCTTAAGAATGTTGGTAAAGAAAAGAAAGAGAGATAAAGTGAGATAAAAGATGGAAGATAGGACAATGAATAGAATGAATTCCTTATAGAATGCTAGAAAAAGATGGAATTAAACCCACATATTGTAAGATGGGAAGAAAAGGGCCAGAAGTGGAGCAAGCATAAAGATATGTTAAAGTATAGGCATGAATATAAATTGGCGAGCCACACTACACATAGACACACACAAGAACCTACCCTGGCCCCTGCTTGGACCCCAGAGTCTGTGAAGGATTTCTGAATCCAAAGCAGTGCTGAAGACTTCTGGACTTCTTTGCTTGGAATACCAAGGAAGACTTGGAAGGTCAGCAAAAAACAATGAACTTTTCATTTCATGTTTCCATTTATTAGTCTTTTCTAGATGTAGAGTGATGTTTTTTGTTTGTTTTGTTTTGGTTTGTTTTTGTTTTTCCCTCCTTCACAGATACCTACTGTCTCTGGATATTTGTACATGTTGTGTCTTTATTGGGAAAATTCTCCCACCTGTACTCCAGTAAGATCTTAGCATGTTACCATTAAATATAAACTGCGTTCTTAAAATACAGTCTCCTAAAAAAGATTTTCGGGGTAGCTAAGTGGCACAATGGATAGAGCACCAGTTTTGAAGTCAGGAGGACCTGAGTTCAAATCTGAGCTCAGACACTTAATACAGCTATGTGACCTTGGGCAAGTCACTTAATCCCAATTGCCTCAGGAAAAAAACAAAAAAAGATTTTCCATTTTTGGTGTTCTAATCTGCTACTCAGGGTTAAGACACCTCAAAATACCAAATATACCAAATTATAATGATACAGAAAATCATTAAAGTTACCATCACATAAGTTTCTTATGAAGTCAAATAGTTCTTTATTCTTCCTTCCTTGCTTCTTTACTTCTTCCTTCCTTCCTTCCTTCCTTCCTTCCTTCCTTCCTTCCTTCCTTCCTTCCTTCCTTCCTTCCTTCCTTCCT
>JAJPUD010004196.1:92739-102749 GCA_023553655.1 Myrmecobius fasciatus
CCTTCCTTCCTTCCTTCCTTCCTTCCTTCCTTCCTTCCTTCCTTCCTCCTTCCTGCCCTCTGCCCCTCCCTTTCTTTCTTGCTCTCTTTTGTCCTCTCCTCTCCTGTCCTCTTATTCCCCCCTCCTCTCTTTTTCTCTCCTCTTTCTCTCTCCTCTTTCTCTCTCCTCTCTCTCTCTCTCTCTCTCTCAGTATTTCCCAGGACAAGAAATTGATTTCAGCTTTTTCTTCAAACTGTGCCTCAGAAACATCCCTCATTTTTATTTAATTCTACGAATTTTAATAAGACATACATAACATTAATATTTAAATTCACTTATAAAATTTTTCTTTTATACTATTTGTTTAGTTTTATGGCTCAACTCAAGCTCAATGCATTAGCATTTCAGGGAGAGAGGCTAAGTTAAGAACTCTTATCTGTCAGGGTAAATGGAGTTCATTTAGACTCATGTTCCATACAAAAATGTCCCCAAAGACACTAAAGAAAATATCAGAAACCAGGCCTGTGATGGGGAAGGCATAATGAAAAGAGGCATTGTGAATAAGACACAAAATTATTTCTTATGATGGATGATTTTATGCATTCAGATTTGCTTTGCACTAGATTGACTTAAACTATTGTTAGGAGGGAATAAATGAACCGAAATGGGCATTCTTCACAACCTCTTGTGAGAAATATATTGCAGGACAAAAATATAAACATACATTCTTACAGATATATGCCATAGTTTGTATGTACATTCAGAGTTTATTATTTTTTTTCTCTAAGATCTGTGCTTGTGGCATTTGCCTGGGGTGAAACTGTAAACTATTCATATTGATAATGCCTTTTTCATTCTGTAGAGACTAAGATTATTTTTGCACCAAATATAACTTGCAAAAGGCCCTCATTTAGGAGCAGGATGCTCCTTTTGGTGTGGCCTGAGAACTATCAATTAAGAGTTCCATTTGGTAAATAAGTATTTTAATGAACAAATATTGCTTAAAAGGCATTATCTTCAGATGAATGAATCTTTTGATTTAAATGGCACAGAGAATTTTCATTCTTAAAAATTTTTCTATACCAGTTTAGTTTTACAATTCATAGGTAAATTATGTAATAAGGTCCTTAACCTGAGACTCTTTTGTTTTGTTTTGCTTTTTGTTTTGTCAATAATTGAATTTCAGTATAACTATGTTCCTCTGAAATCCTATTGCAATTTTATTTTAGGCATTTAATTTTTTTTTCCCTGAGAAGAGGGATGTAAGATTCACCAATCACAGTGGTCCATTAAACAAGACAAGGTTAAGAATCCTTACTAGAGAGAATAATTTGCAATGCTGAGTTTAATGACTTTTCCAAGATTTCATAGCAAGGAGGTTCCAGAAGCAGGACTTGAACTCAAGTCCTTATACTACCAATATAGGCTATTCAGCTACAAATTTGCACTACATTTCTGTAAATTAAAAAAAATATATTATAATAATTAAATGTATAGTATATGCATGGCACTGTACTAGATGACTGGGATACAAAGACAAACATGGTGAATGGGCAACTAAATGAACCAATGGCTAGAGCAACCAGCCCTAAAGTTTGCCCTTACTAGATAGTCTCTCAGGAGACACTGTGAATGAAACATTCACCAAGATTTCTTTCTTTTTTTTTTTTTTTTTGAGATAACCAAGGAAACCATACCTCGCCAAAATTCACCATAGACAATGAAGTAATATAAAAATATTGACAGCCAATTTCTCTCATTATGACAGCTCTCAAATATATAGGGAATTGAGGACACCAAAGAGAGAGGATTATTGATGCATTCATAGTTTCAGAGTATCATGGTACTTAAGCTCATTTGTGTGTACATATTTTATGGCTAAAGAGGTTGAGTTTTTTTAAAAAAAAATATGAAGTCATAAAAACATATAGAAACAGGTATGATTATATCAAAACTATTTTATTTTATAGGGAAATTTTGACGCATTATGATTTATCAAGTGAATGGTAAGTTGCTGAATGTCAGGAGGATTTCTTTTTTTTTTTCTTTTTTTCTTTGCAAAACATATGTATGGGCAATTCTTCAACATTAACCCCTACAAAGCTTCCTGTTACAAATTTTTCCCCCTACTCCCCACCCCTCCCCTAGATGGCAGGATATCCACTCCATGTTAATTATGTTAAAATACTTGACAAATCAACTATATGTATACATATTTCCACACTTATCATTGTTGTGCAAGAAAAATCGTATCTACAAGAAAGAAAAATCAGAGAAAGGAAACACAATGCAAGCAAACATCAATCGAGAGGATGAAAATGTTATGTTGTGGTCCACATTTCACATCCCTCTCTCTGGGTGTATATGGCTTTCTTCAGTGAACAATTGGAACTGGTTTGAAACATTTCATTGTTGAAGAGAGCCATGTCCATCAGAATTGATTGTTATATAGTCTTGTTGTTGCTGTGTATAATGATCTCCTGGTTCTGCTTGTTTCACTCAGCATCAGTTCATGCAAGTCTCTCCAGGCCTCTTTGAAATCATCCTGCTGATTGTTTCTTACAGAACATAATATTCCATAACATTCATATACCATAATTTATTCAGCCATTCTCCAATTGATGGGCATCCATTCAGTTTCCAGTTTCTAACCACTACAAAAAGGGCTGCCACAAACATTCTTGCACATGTGGGGCCCTTTCCTTTCTCTATGATTTCTTTGGGATGTAAGCCCAATAGAAACACTGCTGGGTCAAAGGGTATGCACAATTTGATAACTTTTTGACCATAGCTCCAAATTGTTCTCCAGAATGGCTGTATCTGTTCACAGTTCCACCAACAATCAGTGTCCCAGCCTTCCCACATCCCCTCCAACATTCATCGTTATCTTTTCCCGTCATTTTAGCCAATCTGACAGGTGTGTAATGGTATCTCAGAGTTGTCTTAATTTGCATTTCTCTGATCAATAGTGATTTGGAGCAACTTTTCATATGACTAGAAATAGTTTTAATTTCATCATCTGAAAATTGTCTGTTCATATCCTTTGACCATTTATCAATTGGAGAATGGCTTGAAATCTTATAAATATGAGACAATTCTCTATATATTTTAGAGATGAGACCTTTATCAGAACCCTTAAATGTAAAGATGATTTCCCATTTTATTGCTTCCCTCCTAATCTTGTCTGCATTAGTTTTGTTTGTACAAAAACTTTTTAACTTAATATAGTCAAAATTATCTATCTGGTGTTCAATTAAGAGTTCCAGTTCTTCTTTGGACATAAATTTATTCCATCTCCATAGGTCTGAGTCACCAAGATTTCTTAAAAGCAACTGAGACAAAAGAGGCTATAGCAGGAGCTAATAGATCTTTCTGATTGTTTCCACAGCCTATCAAAACCCTTTAACTTCAATATGTGTCTAGCCAACTACCAATTATAAAATGTTCATGTGTATTTCACACTCTCGCCTAGGCACTTCCTTAAAACATCATCGCATTACTCCAAGATGCAAGCTATGGCCATTTGCCACAAACTCCACCTGAGACATTTTGTCACAGCACCAGATGCCCATTTCACAAGGCTATCTTAAATTGTGTTGCTAAGATTTAGACCCTACTTAGGGAGAATTAAAAAGTGGAAGGAGAGAAGACAAAAGGAACAAGCATTTTAAATGCCTTTTATATTCCAGGAATTGTGCTAAGCACTTTATGAATACTATTGACAGTTTCTGCCCTGCTACAGCTGTTATGTAACAAACCAGAATAGCTTGCACATAGTATAAATAATGTTTTTTGACTTTCCAGTTGACATCTTGACCTTTATGTGTTGGATCTAAATCTAATTTAGGCATACAATTTATGGAGGATAGATCAAGATATACATTTATGCCTTTATAGATCTATAAATATCTATTAGTATCCATATCTATATATTCATATAAACGGATATATTGAGAGTAATATTGATATATGATATGACAGATTGATATCAATACAGTTTATAGATAGATATGGATATATCTATTTACATAGATAATTATCATTCTAACTATCCCTCCATATATCTATCTCTCTGTTTATCTATCAACTGAAGGCAAATTCTTTTCATAATGCACTTCCCTTAAGTCATCAGTCTTCAAAAAGCCATATAATATAGGGAACAATGTGGCATAATGGAGAGATCTCTTACTGTGAAAGGAAAGAAAAACATTTATTAAGTACTGCTATGAAGACACTGTTTTCATCAATATTGCCTTATTTAATGCAGAGCACTTTGGGGACTCAGATATATTTATTATTTTTATTTTACAGATGAGGAAAATGAGGCAGGCAGAGGTTGAATTTTTTTCCAGGGTCACACAACTAATAAGTGTCTGAGTCTGGAATTTAATCTAGTTTCTCCTGACTCCAAGCTCAGCATTCTATACATTATACCTACTGGTATCTTCTAAAAAAAAAAAATCCATGTTTGGCCATTTAATGCCTTTGTGGATTCTTAATCTTCTTAGAGCTTAGTCTCCTCATGTATAACATGGAAAATTTAAACTAAATGACATCTTTGGATATTTTAAGGTATATGGCATTGATTTTATATATGAATATATATATGTACACACACATGTATTAATGTATGATATGGTTGTGTGTGTGTGTGTGTGTGTGTGTGTGTGTGTGTGTGTGTGTATAGAACATTCAGCGTACTTCTCTAATCTTCACATTTGGAGAACCATGGCACACTTATCCTTGAGGAAGGATTTTAGTGAATAGAATCTTACATGAGGAGCAGCTAGGTGGTGCAGTGGATAGAGCACCAACCCTCAAGTCAGGAGGACCTGAGTTCAAATCTGGTCTCAGACGCTTAACACTTCCTTGACTGTGTGACCCTGGGCAAGTCACTTAATCTCAATTGTCTCAGAAAAAAAAAATCTTAAATGATATTTAAACACTTCAATTATTCAATCAATGAGGTCACTTGTTCCACTGATGAAACTATTTGCATAGCTCCATCCATGTAGTATCTATCCTTTGTGTTCAAGGTCTCCCTTTTCTCCTTCTAATACTTTGGGGTAGTATTATAGCATTTGTGTTATTAATTTGTTGTCTTTCATTCTCACTACATAATAGACCTACTGCTTCTTAATCTTGGTATCCTTCTTATGAGACCATCTAAACTTCATCCTGTATATATTCTGTTTATGTCAAAATCTTGGCATATTGTCTTCCACACTGGCTTTTGATTTCTTTGAGATAGTGGACTTGTTTTTTCCTTACAATGTATTTCCAATATTTATCACAGTGTCTGGCATATATTTATGCTTCTGAAAGCAAGTTAACTTTGTGTCCTTTTTTAACAGTAAAAATTTTGGCACCAATGAAAGTGTTCGATTTTTCTCATATGTGTTCCAATCAGATATGGATCAATTTGTTTAATATCAGCTCATATAAGTAATAAAACAAATTCTTCTTTACTCCATTTTGATTGATATTGTTATTATATAATAGCATAAAAAACAAGCAAATGATCTTCTTTGAAGATGCTAATTACATAAATGTTTGTATAAATATATGCTTATACCTTAAAACATATTTACAGAATTTTGTTTAAAATGGTTTTATGTTATTGAGGACTGATAGTAAAATAATCTGTCAAATCCTACTATAAGCTAAGTATTAGGCTAAGTAGTAGGAATGCAGAAAGGAAAAATCGTTCCTGATCCAAAGTAACTTACAATAAAAAATGGAGGAGACAATACATGAATGTTGAGCTAAAAAATAGATTGGCAGGGCATAGTTTTCCTAAGAATAAAAGTATACAAGAAGATGGCAAAGCTTAAATATCTTTAAGATATATTAAGTGGTTATATCTTTAAATATTAAATCCTTAGAATCCAGTGGCAGGGCAAATTTACACAACACAGATTAACACAAAGGTGAATTGACTAACCTTACATAATCAGGAATGGGTTGACATTATAAGTGACCAGTCATAAGGCATAATGCCCATTGTTCCTTCATCTAAAAGCAATGTGATGACTGATATGGAAATATATTTAAATAATTGTACATATGTAAGCTATAATGAATTGCTTGTTGTCATGGGGAGAGGGGAGATTAGGGAGGAAAAAAGAAACAATTTGGAACTGAAAATTTTACAAAAATGTTTCTTTGAATGTTGAAATCTGTCTTTGCATATAATTAAAAAGCACAGAATAAATAAATAAAAAGCAACTCAAAAAACATACCCATATAAGCATAATTCAAAACTGAAAAATTTAAACAGACTGCACTGGAGATAACAATCAGCATTCAGACATGTATACGAATAGGGAAGGGAATATCTTCAAGGTGCATTATAGAGGAAAGAATTCTTTCCTTGTCTCTTGATCCAACTGATTGGAACTGGGTCAGACAAGCAGTCTTGAGTGAGATAAGACATCTCCTCTCCATCATGCCCCAGATTTTACTTTTCTTCTTGCTAGGGCATCCAGTTGAGTAATAAATTCACACATAGACATTCATAGCCAAACACTGACATCATAATCTTTCCCATTGAATATTTAAATACAACTCATTTTGCTAAATTTATACACAATTTAGACTCTGTATTATTAAAGAACAAAACATTTAATAATAATATTAATAATAATAATGACCATATCATAGAGGATGGAGTAATAAGTTCCAAATCACAAAGACCTCAGTTCAGGTTTCATTTCTGACACATGCTGGTTTTATGAGAATGGAAAAGTCTTTTTAAATCTCAATATCCCCAGAGAACTCTCTAAGACTATAATAATTTGCAAAGAAAGTCACAGAAAAAGTTCTATTAGTCATGAAAATTAACACATAATTTCTCACTTTTTGTTATTATATTATTATTAAAATAAAGTACACATTTATAAAATACAATAAGGTTTACTGCAAATCAGGTAGTATGTGTTTACATACTTTGATAGGTCTTAACAAACAGAAAAGGACTCCATAAGGACTCCTTTTGGGTCACGATTGATGATTGTACCTAGACTCAGGAAGATCTGAATTTAATTCCAGCTTGAGATTCTATCCAGTTGATTCTAGACAAATCATTTAACCTCTCTCAGCCTATTTCCTCATCTGTAAAATGAGGATAATAATAGTGAGTATTTCCCAGTACTGTTGACAAGTACAACAAAAGTACATTATGAGAAAATATGTAAAGTGCTATACAAAGTTTAAATCATTACATAAATGCAACCATTATTATTGATACAGACCTACTACCAACACCAAAAAAGGCTCATATGGTGGTAGAACACTAAGGGGGTATGTATGGGGGGGAGGGTTTCCAGATGAAGTAATCAGTCTATGAAGACTAATTCATGGAAGGTTATCAAGTTAGTAACATTTTTATCCATAAAGGAAGAAAGAATGTTTGGCTCCATAAAAATAATGAATGATTGGCAAAAAGGAAGGAAATTTTCACAGTTCTAATTGTAGGTACCATTCTAGAGACGAGCAATTTTCATATTTCTAAATAAACTTCAGGTTCACCTGTGGAATCTCTTGCTATCCCAGAACTGCAATTTAGCTAACTTTATTTTACTGTGACAAAAATGTCATCTTGAAGGGATCTAATATCTTCACTGCTCTGAAGTAGTCATCTCCAAGTTGTCCATATACTGTCACATATCTTTCTGTCTTTTTTAAAAAAACTTAAATTATTGAAAGGTACTTCAAATCACTCAAAAAAATCCTTCACTTTCTATATGAGATCACTGAAATCTCCAAACTTGTTCAAGTGGCTTATACAACTGTCTATGTCAGTTTCTCTCTCCCTTCAAGATTTAATGTGTTCCTCTCTTACAGTGTCAACCTTTGCTCCTATTGATTTCTTGAAATGGAATGCATATAATTATAGCTGTTTCCTATGTAAATATATATATACAATTATATATATATTTCCCTCCCCTGGATATTTGAGAGGAAAAAAAATCATAGATTATCTAGACAATCAGTATGAGTACAAACAGCATCAGTACTGATACCACAACAGAGACAAGATTGAATATAATTTTGTAACATCTGTCATCATTGATTTTTAAAAGCTGGCATTATATGAGATTAGTGACTGTATAATCTTTAGTGGAAAGGGCTTACTTGTAGTTACATATAGATCTCAAAAGTTTGAAGAATGTTTTTACTTCTTAAAACTATAGTTGAAGTTGAGGAAGGTGGTACAACTCTATAATTCCTCCTACATTGAGAGGCTGAAGTTGGTGTTTCACTTGAACTTGAATTGGCCAAGTATGAGCAATGTCTAGAATCAATAGGGTGAAATATTGAAGCAGGTAGGAACATCAGGCTGCATAAGCAAGGGAAAATTGGTCCTTATCTGAAAGAGGGGAGATCAATCATTCCAAACTAATTATTATTAAGATTGAGCTAGCAAGTGGCAAAATCAATCTATCAATGCCAAAAAAAGACTATATTTTCTAATCTTATATTGTTTTTTGTATTAATCTTATATTGTTTTGAAATACATCTTTATGCATATCTTCTATGGTGCATAAGCAAATTCTTTTAAAGCAAACAAAATAAATTGGTGAAAGACATTTCAAATCATTCACAAAAGATTTTACTTTCCATATGAGATTATTAAAGTTCTAAACTTGTTCAGGTGTCTTTGGCAACTTGTTAGCTTCCTTCAAGACTTAATGTGTGCTGCTTTCCTATCTTTTGTGTCTTTCATTCTTGCTACATGTCCAGTTCAATTCCTTTGGGCATTTCTTGGCAAAGATATTGGAGTGCTTTGTCATTTCCTTTTCCAACTTTTTTCACAGATGAGGAACTGAAATAAGGTTATCAAATTGTTCAGGTTCACAGCTGGCAAGTGTCTGAGGCCAGATTTGAACTCATGAAATATCAAGTGGCCTCATGTGTACACACACACTTTATGGGGAAAGAGAGAAAAACAGAGACAAAGAGAGACAGAGACACAGAGACACTGAGGTGGAGAGACAGAGACACATACACAGAGAGAGAGACAGAAAGACAGAGACAGAGACAGAGAGACAAAGAGACACAGAGACACAGAGACACCGAGGTAGAGAGACAGAGACACAGAGAGAGAGAGAAAAAGAGACAGAGACATAGGGTGAATTTTATTGCCACTTCTTGAACTCAATATTGTTTAGTAATATGCTGGAGACTATTTATACTTAGCACAAAACTTTCCATTAACCCTTGGATCAATTAAAATTTTGTTTTTTCTGGAGTTTGGGGCTTTTTTTTAAAGTTTATGATATTATCTTTTTTTAATTTTATTTTTTTAAAGCTTTTTATTTGTATAACATATGTATGGGTAGTTCCCCAACATTGATCTTCACAAAGCTTTCCATTACAAATTTTACCCCCAGTTCCCTTCCCTCCCCTAGGTGGCAGGAAGTCCACTACATGTTAATAATGTTGAAATGCTTGAGAAGTTATGCAAGAAAAATCCTATATACGAGAAAAAAAAGAATCAGAGAAAGGCAACACAATGCAAGCAAATGTCAATAGAGATCATGAAAATGTTACGTTGTGGTCCATATTTCATTTCCCTCTCTCTGGGTGTATATGGTTTTCTTCAGTGAACAATTGGAACTGGTTTGAGACAATTCTTTGTTGCAGAGAGCCATGTCCATCAGAATTGATCATCATGTAATACTGTTGTTGCTGTGTATGATGATCTCCTGGTTCTGCTTGTTTCACTCAGCATCAGTTCGTGCAAGTCTCTCCAGGCCTCTCTGAAATCATCCTGCTGGTCGTTTCTTACAGAACAATAATATTCCACAACATTCATATACCATAATTTATTCAGCCACTCTCCAATTGATGGGCATCCCTTCAGTTTCCAGTTTCTAGCCACTACAAAAAGGGCCGCCACAAACATTCTTGCACATATGGGGCCCTTTCCCTCCTCTAAGATCTCTTTGGGATATAGGCCCAGTAGAAACGCTGCTGGGTCAAAGGGTATGCACAGTTTGACAACTTTTTTTTTTTTTTTTTTGCTG
>JAJPUD010004196.1:114075-126974 GCA_023553655.1 Myrmecobius fasciatus
AGAGAGAGAGAGAGAGAGAGAGAGAGAGAGAGAGAGAGATTACAAGGATTAAAAGGTAATGTGTTATTTTATTATTGAGAAGCAGAACTTTGGTATTCTTTATCCAGCCTTGTCAGATGTCATCAGGAGCACCTTGTTTAGTCATTAGAGTCACATGTTAGGAAGGTCAGATATTAGCTGAAGTATATGAAAGAGGATTTCCAAAATTTAAAAAGGGACAGTTTTGTCAGAATAACATATTTGACAATTAAATGTAATTTATCATAAACAAATAAAAGATTATAAAAAAAGCCTAAAGACTAATGAAAATAAAAATTCTCCCCTTCTCTACATCTAAGGCCATGTGCCCCAGGAATTTTACCCCTAAATTCAATTTATGGACCACAGTTCATAAAACTGTGAATAAGTACCGTAGCAATGCATTAATTAGACTAGTTTGCTCGACACTAAAGATTAGACAGAAGTAAGCCCCAAAGGTAAAAACTGTAGGCATTTAAGCTTGATGAAAAGAAAATCTTCCTAAAAATTATTGGAAGAACCCATATTCCTATTCACTAGATGTCTTTAAACAAGGGTTTGAATGACCACTGGTTAAAGATATTATAATAGGATTTCTTTTCCATTTTGTGATTCGAGTTAATAGTTTCTAAGATCCCTTCCAACTCCAAGAATTTGAGATTCTGAAACTTCTAGATGTAATTATGGAATAATTGGCACTGTTGCACTGTTGCTATTCCCCCTGCCTTTCTTAAATTGGGTGCTTTAATCCCATCCTTTGCACACAGGAGGTATTCAATAAATGCTGCCTGACACCACTTATATACTGAGTTACATTTCCTTTTGAGACTATATAAGCTAAATAAAAATAGGAAAGGTGCTCAAGTAGAATGACAAAACATCTGTCCATTGGCAGGTGGTAATTTATGCCATCAAAAAAGACTTTCCCTTACCAATTATGAAACACTTCAAAAATTTACTTTCCTAAGGTATGGAACAGAACAGGACTAAATGGCTCTTTAATTTTATGATAATTCTAATTCTTTTTAGAAAGTATTTTGCATTTTCTTTCAAGTCTAGGCAATTGTGTTAATAGTATATAATTTTTGTTCAGTTGATTTCTCATCACCCAATTAAATTCAGCTGGGCCTCTTGCCTTATAAATCACCAGGGCTGTGATTATCTTATGATAACCAGGCACCCTGTTTTGTGTTCTTGCTTAATTGGTAATATAGATAAGAAGTGTTTGTGTTGGTTCTGAAAGATTAACATCTAATTTACAGAAAAACAAAAATTCTTTGATTTTGCATTTGTGCCAATATTAAAATATCTCTTCATCCCAAATGGTACTTGAAAACATTGATTTTTTTGAGATATGTCTGAGAGAAAATAATTGGGTATGATATTGTCTGCTTGCATATAAGTGAAAGAAAGCAAGATGAGTGTTAGTAATGCTGACTTTTAGAGGGGTGTAGGGAATTAGATTTAATTGTGTCACAAGCTGAGTATCACTGCTAAACAATAAAACTATGAACTTTTCCTTGAGTTGCTGTGAACAGAGGGAGTAAATTTTCTTCAAAATAGCAGTGGCAAACTCTTTTGAATATATGATTTGCACCCTGACAGTTTGAAAAGAGGATTTGGGTTTAGATGAGTTTTCAAAATAGAAAAGTTTAAATGATAATAGCTATAAAAAGCCCAGTCTAAGTCTTAGGTATTAGAAATGTTAGTCCATTAACACTTTCCTAGAACCTAATGGAGGATATATACATATGCACATCTGTTATATACATATATGTAACAAACATGTATATTATATATTTATACACATACATATATAAAGGATATGTCTTGTTTTGTACTGTGCTGTATCATATTACCACACAATCTGTATTTACATTGCTGCTTGATTTATACTACACATAAAATACATATAGTATTTGCTCCTGAAAGATTAACATCCAAATTACCAAACAACAAAAAATATTTTAAAAATTTATGAAGATATTAAAATAAATATGGATGATATGTGTTCCTCAATAATCTTCTGTTCATGACTTACATCCTTGTGGTGACAATCTCAATATTTTAGAGAATATGAAAATAATGTAAAGCTATATAGACTTGAGGAAGATATTTGTTAAAATGCTTAAATGCATCCTTCACAAGGCTCCATCAGTCAGAAATTGCTGGTAGCCATTTTCAGTGTCTGAAACTATTTGATATCCATCTAGGGAACAAGGGTAAAACTAAACAGATCAAATATAGTCTTTGTCCTTCACTGTGCCTGACAGATTTTCATTGATGGACAAATGGACCAAGAGGGCTTTAATGGACTTTGAGTCCATCTCTGTTCCATGTGTGCTTTCATTTTCTTTATTTTGCAGCATACAGATGAATAAAATAATTGGTCCTCTAACAGCACTGACATCTTTGTTAATGAAAAATACCTTGTGTAAGAAAGGCTTTTAAATAAAGTAGATTTTTTCCTGATTTTTTCCCCCTTGATTCACATCAGTTCAATTTAATAATTCAGAAGGCATTTTCGTTCTCATTGTATGTAAGATTCTCGTCTAAGATCTGGGGATACAAGGGCTCTGGAAATATGGAGATTTAAAAAAAAGTCCCTTCTCTCCAAGAGAGTTACATCACACTGGAGATACAGTATGTAAACAGATCAGTAAATACAAGATAACTTGAGAAGGGATTAAGTATTTATATTCAGAAGGATCATCGAGTAAATGTATGCAAAAGGAACTTTGGAAGTATAAAATCCTATTCAAATGAAGTTTTATTATAATTAATATATTATGTCATTCAAAACATTACAACTTCTAAAGAATAATAAGCATAACCCACTTTCTGTCACTTGTATCTATACCTGGAGTTTGAACTGGACATAAAAAAGGTAGCTTATATCAGGTTTTAATAATAATGACAGGCACAGAAACCAGTATGCTCCTCCTTGTCCCATATCTCTTGATGCACCTTGATTTTAGCTCCTGAGAGGTCTGGAATTGAAGTTAGGAAGACCGGAACACAAATGCTACATTAAACACTTAGCCTAGGTAGTCCAATAATTTAACCTCTCTAGTCATTGGGCTCCTCCATAAAATGGTGTCCTTTCAAGCCTATGAACTTATCTATGAATTTATGACCTTCAAAAGTTTCTACTAGCTCTAAATTTATAATTATAAGACTTTCTCTTGCTTTCATGCCTCCTTCCCTTCCCAAAACAAATCACCTAAGCAGAAGAAAGCAAAGTGCAGTTATCTTTATGAGAAAAGGATAAAAACACATTATCTATTAAAATTGTAGTACCAAAAAGGAACATTTAATTTTTTAAAGCTTTTTATGTGCAATGCATATGCATGGGCAATTTTTCAATATTGACTTTTGCAAAGCTTTCTGTTACAAATTTTCCCTGCTACCCCCCATCCCCTCCCCTAGATGGCAGGAAGTCCAATACATTTAACCATATCTTGGCAAATCGAATGTGTATACATATTTATAAAGCTATCTTGTGGCACAAGAAAAATCAGATCTATGAGAAAAAAAATCAGGGAAAGGAAACACAATGCAAGCAAACATCAATAGAGAGCATGTAAATGTTATGTGGTGGTCCACATTTCATATCCCTCTCTCTGGGTGTATATGGCTTCCTTCACTGAACAATTGGAAGTGGTTTGAAACATTTCATTGTTGAAGAGAGTAATGTCCATCAGAATTGATCATCATATAGTCTTGTTGCCATGTACAATGATCTCCTGGTTCTGCTCACTTCACTGAGCATCAGTTCATGCAAGTCTCTCCAGGCCTCTCTGAAATCATCCTGCTGGTCATTTCTTACAGAACAATAATATTCCATAACATTCATATACCATAATTTGTTCAGCCATTCTCCAATTGATGGGCATCCATTCAGTTTCCAGTTTCTAGCCACTACAAAAAGGGCTGCCACAAACATTCTTGCACATGTGGGGCCCTTTCCTTCCTTTATGATTTCTTTGGGATATAAGCCCAATAGAAACACTGCTGAGTCAAAGAGTATGCACAGTTTGATAACTCTTTGAGCATAATTCCAAATTGCTCTCCAGAATGGTTGGATCAATTCATGGAACATTCAATTTTCATATAGTTGTGGTCTAGGCTTTTTTCAGGGGAAAAAAAAAAGAAAGATCCTCTTTGGACTATAATTAAATGTGACAAGAAAACATTCTTTTTCAAAGAAAATAAATATTTTGCATATCCTCTCTTATATCTTTTTTTTTTTCCTTTTTCATTTCCCCCTATCTTTTTATTTTATTTTATTTTTCTTTTCTTCCTTCATATATTTCTGGACTCTAGTTGTCCTTACTCAGTCTATCTCCTAGGAGAAGAAACATTATAGTTTTTTCTTTTTGTATGGTCATAGGTTATCTTTTATATAATATGTTATATATTCTAGAAATATATCATTATAAATTTACCTTCTCTTTTTTTCACTCAATAACATTTTTTGACAAACTTATGAAGTTTATTTGACAGTGTTTAGCCCTATTTCTCTAAGTGTGTCTATATCTTTTGGTTATCAAGTGTGACAAATTCTTTATGTTTCATTCTCTCATTAATGAGATGTCAGCACATAATCCTCATTGTTGAGCCAATTATCAAGATTAATTCATTCTCTTGTGATATGACCTCTATGCCATTTAGAGTTTTCCTTCAGAAGCAAGTGCATGTTATCATAGGAGCTTCTTCCAGAGGTTCTCAGCCTGATACCAACCTTTTGTTGCTCTAACATGAAAGTCATGTATATGCATAATTCAAAATGAAAAGCCTAGTCAGGAATAGTAGTCAGCCTTACATAAAGCTGTTATTAGCTGCCATTTATTTTTAACACTTATTGTGAAAATATATGAATGTGATCTTATTGCCTCCATAAAAGTCCAGAGTGAGTTGTTGAGGCTGTTAATTTTCAGTTTTTCTGTGGTGGCAGAGTGCTAGCCTCTGGGATGTTCAAGACAGCTCTTTTTATTCTGCTTAAAACAATAATGTATCTATCACTATGGTTTTATATTCCATCAGAGCTTTCTTTCCCTGGTTCTCATGCCTTCTTCCCCTCCCCAAATTGATAAATTACTTTCCTTTTACATCTTCATGATTTGAATACAGAAAGACAACTCAAAACTTTAAAATTTTTATCTTTTGTTAGTGAAGAAAAAGAAACTGAAATGAATATATCCATGTATAATCGAACAATAAATACAGATTTATTAAACAACTACTATGTCTCAGGTTCTTTGCTAAGGACTGAGAATTTGGGGGGGGAATAAAAGAAAAAATGCTCTATCCTTGAGGAGCTCACAACAAATATATGCAAAATTGAAATATATATATATATACATACACACATATATTTATATAATGTATGATTGTTTGTACACACATGATGTATGTATGTGTGTATAAGGTATATGTAATCTGAATAGGAAACAATTAACCAAGACAAGGTGCTATAATTAAGAGGAGTTAGAGATAGATGAATGGCAAGATGAATTTAAATGGTAGTAGTATATGTAACTCCACTAAAATCCTACTTTCTTGTTTTTTATTAGCATTAAGATAATCCTGAGATCTTGAAGTATATGGCAGAGCAAATCAAGATCTCTTAGGCTATCTTTATAGAGAATGGAAAGAATTCAGGATTTGGAATAAAAGGATGTGAGTTCAAATTTTGTTTCTGCAACTTATTACACATATATACTTTGAAAAGTTGTTCAAACTACTTGGATTTCAATTTGTCAAATATAAAATTAAGGAATGAACTGAAAAACCTTTAAATCGGATTCAGTTTTCCATCTAAAAGCCGTAGAATATGGAGTTAGTGACAAAGTAGGTAGTTGTTTCTTCCTCATTGTTGATTTAGGGAGGCTCATAAGAAATCTGGCTACTAGATGATCATATGGAGTTGATAAATGACAAATAAGGACGACTGATTACTAAAGCATTGTGGTATCAACTGGTAGATAGAATAGTCACTTGTCACTAATCACAAATTTTTTGCTGATGCATATTATCAGATCTACTGAATAAGATATGGACATAAGTAACATCCAAGGCAGAATAGATGCTTTAAAAATCATTCAGTTGATTATTAATAAAAAAATTAAATTAAATTATACTTATGACCTTAGGCAGAGACATTAGTTAATCTTATTATTAATTGGCTTTTCTGTTTTTGTATTAATTCAAATATAGCTTAAATGAGACATATGGGGGAAAAGAAATTATTTGGGTGAAAGGGTGGGTAGAATCTGAGCCTATGATTTTATAGGATTAGAAAACTTCTGATAAGCAAATTACATGGGTTATGAGCCATTTTTCTATGTATGGATATAAACAGTTAATTTTACTGAACAAAATGGTTTTTTTTTCTCTATTTACCTTTTTATACTTCTCTTTAGTCTCCCTGGTTTCTTGTCTTCTTGATGTTCTTAAAATAATATTGTTGTTACTGTAAGATTCTCTTGGTTCCACTCATTTTTCTCTTCATTACTTTGTGCATTCTCTGTTTTTCTAAGATCATCAAGCTCATCAAGTCTTAAAGCAAAATAGTATTCCATAACAATCATATACCATGATCTTATTCCAATTTGATCAGCTGCTAACATCTGAGAATTGATAGCAAACAGCTCTAGTTTAACATTCTATCCACTATATCCACACTGCCTTTCTCTCTGAAAAAAAAACCTTAATTATGGGATCTGAAATCATATATAATAAGTAGGATGACTTTCTTAGTTTAGAAAGTGCCATATTTGGGGATTGTAATAAAATAAGGTAAACAAAATTTAATTCTAGCATTCTACATTTTGTAAAGAACCACTTACTGCTCCACTTTTCCTTTTTACTTTAGTAGGTCCCATTTACTTTCCCAGCAAGCTCTTTACCACTTTTCTCTCCCTATTTATTTTTATTTCTCCCTCTTTTCCAAGAGAAATTTTCCATGGGTATTCACAATTTAGTGATTTCATGATGTTGTTATTTTAGTTTCTTAATTTCACTGTTTTCCAAAATAAATATATCATTTTATACTTTGACTAATTACTGTAGTTTAGTCCTAAGAATAGTACCTTTTTCTGTATTTTCTATCAACAATATAAATTTGTAAAACCTGAGTTGAAATTTATAAGCAGTTTTAATTGTATTTCTATAATTATTAGCAATTTGGGAAAAGCATTTTTCATATGGTTAATTTTTTTTTCAGAAACAAAAAAAAGAGTTATCACATCTTTTACCATTTAACTTTTAGAAAATAGTTTAAGATCCTATGTATTTCCTTATATAGTTTAGATATTAGAATTTTGCCAAAGATATTGGCATAATATTAAGGGTCTCTGAATCTATTAATAAAGATTCAATATCTTTTCAGCCAATGTTCATATAATGAGTATTTAGCCAATATGTCTGAAGACAAATAAATATAGAACTTTTTCATGGTCTCAGTGAATATCCTTAAAATAAAGTATTTCTGAGTTTATAATTCCATTAAGGATAGGGTCTTATATTTCTTTAATCCTCCAGTACCTGATGGAGTATCCTATGTAAATCTCTAGCCATTATATTAATAATTATTAACTCCTAGAAGTCAATAAAATCTATAATTTTATATTCAATGTCTTGATATAGCAGATCTTTTATCAATTCTCCTATGAATTCAAAAACCTACTCCTATGTCTGTTTATCTGTCTGACTTTCTTACTCTCTCCCTCTGTCTCTGTCTTTGTATATGCATATATATGAAGAGACAGAGAGGTGTATGTGTGTGCATAATTGCATTTTTATATGATTGGTTTCCTTGGTTATTCTTTATTATGATTTTGAACATTTTCCTCAGAAAGAATCCACAGACTTCAATCAATTGTTAAAGGGGTCTGTGATGAGAAAACAAGAAGTTAGGAATTCTTATTTTTATTCTATTTGGAACTATTAAGTTCTACTATATTATCATCACAGATGGGTACAAGATAGGAGATAGGTACAAGATCAGTGATTTCACTGGTACAGAAAAATTCTAAATGAGGAAATTCCCTTTTCTAATGGATATTTGTACCATTTTTGCAACATTTAGTTCTAGAGCATTGGAGTAGTAGTGACTGTACTAGGGTCACTTAGGTACTATGTGTCAAGGATCAAATTTAAATCAAGATTTCCTTAGCCCCAACATCAGGGTTCCATCCTCACATTAAAGCTAACAAATATTTTATGAGGTCCTCTAAAAGTTAAATAAGAACTAATAATATTAAGTCTATATATTTGAATTCAGTAACTCATCAAGACTTCAGTTAGAAAAAAAAATGCAGCATAAGTGACAAATAGTATGACCAGTGATATTTAAATAATAGTTAAACAAAGAGCAATATCTGAAATTTCCAATTGGAAAAGAATAGAGAAAAGTTCAATTTTAATATAATGAAAGAAAGCACAGTCAATAAAGGAATCTGCAATGCAGGGAAGAAATAATCACTTTAAACAAAAGAATATGACTAGCTCTAGAAGATTTTAGAAGTTGTACTAATGATGACCTTTAAAAATAGAAATTCAGAATTAAAGGAAAAGTGGAAGAGTATGTGACTCTAAGAGAAAATATATTTCATCAGTTAGGTGAAATTAAATGAAACAGATTAGAGACAACACTTTAGTTGTACACCTTAAAAATTTAAGAAGTGAAAGTGAAAATGTAAAAACCTAATTGGCTGTCATCAGCCATTACTGTGGGTTAAAATACAGAATTGAAAGTCATTATAAAAACCTGTGCTTTGCAAAAGAATAGGACATTGAAACACTATGTGAATCTGAAAAGAAAACCTCTGGGAGATGATCTAATGGTTGTAATTATACAACATGTAATAGGATAAAAGTTCAACCACATAAATATTGATGGCAATTATCTAAGAATTAAATGCATGCTTCAAAATGTAAAGGCCATAAGAGATTTAAATACTTCAGCAAGAATCTTGTTTGGAAGCCACAATGGGAGCCCTTTCCCCAAAGTGGGGTAATCTCACAAATGCATCATTACTTAAGGTTTTTGATTTGGGGAGGTTTTCTCCAAAGCTGGAAGACCCTAAAAAAATCCACAACTACAAAAGAATATCCACAATCTGAGTAAATGAAAATGAAAAATGTTTGTATGATGAGACATAACTCTGAGATAAACTATAATAAACTTTGAAATAGTAAAGGTAAATATACATACACATATAAAGTCTGTATATATATATATGTGTGTGTGTGTGTGTGTTTATGAAGTATGTATATATGTACATTTATTTATATATACACATATATATGTGAATGTGTATAATTCATATAACCTTTTCTTTTCTCCAATGAAATAGCATATTCTATTTCTCCTACCCCCTCAAACCCAGGGAAAACCAGGAGGCAGCAAGAATCAGGTAAGTCAATAAACAATGAAAAGTTATTGAGCACCTACCATTCAACAACTCATCAAGATTTCATATAGAAAAAAATGCAGCATAAGTGGCAAATAGTATGACCAGTGATGTTTAAATAAGAGTTAGTCAAAGAGCATTGTCAGGCATTGTGCTAAATGCTGGAAATACAAATAAGAAAAAGAAAAACAGCCTCTAACCTCAAGGAGCTTACATTTTAATGAAGGTAAACAATGCACATGAAATTTAAATTAGGCAGAAGTTTAAATTAGTTGGGAAATGGAAAGATGGCTGGAACTTCTAAGCCTTTTATAAAAAGGAGGTTTTGGGAAGAGTTATTTGCTCTGCTTTCCAGTCCTCCAGTCAGAGGGGAGAGGCAGCTGAGGATATTGAAAAGATAAATTTATACATTTCAAAACCATGATGATCATGTAGTTCACATCAAGTAGAGAAACTTTTGGGAAATGAATAAGTAAAAAAACCCAACAACACCTTGACCACTATTTCCAATTGTATCTGATCTAATTATATCTCTTCATTTCCCACAGGACTATGCACATTTTGGACTACCTTTGACATTATGATTCCAGTAAAGTCATCATTAGGAAACCTCATTATCTTGCAAGATTCCATCAGCCTTATTACTCTTATATACTCATCTCATCAGTAAGTTTCCCTTCTGACTGGAGAGCAGAGTTATAAATTCTTCTATTTAAGGAGGGGTAGAGGGCAGGTTTCTGCTTACCTAGCTCTTCAATTCTCACCTAGCTGGACAAATTTTATAATTCTTTGCTTTCTCTATCATGCCCATTTACTGGATATCTTTTGCCTTTCTACAATTTTCAAGCTTTTTTTTTGTGTTGTCTTCCTTTTTAGATTGCAATGTTTTTTGGAAACTTTTTCTTATTTGAATTCCTAGTGTTTAGAGTGTTTAGAAAACAGTAAGCACTTAATATTTATTAACTACTGGCAGTCCAAAACCCTACCCCCGGAGCCTTGGAAACAAGTGTCCTTGAAATCATCAGGCTTGCTTCAAGCCTATTCAGCACAGTTGCCATTTGGGGGACAAAACAATGTGTAGAAGAGGTATATTTTCCTCATCACAACTACCAGTAACAGTTTACCAACTGCCTCCAAAAAGCAGATGGGCACTGGAGTCCTGGTTGTGGAAGCACCCATCAAATCCCTGATCCTACCAGGGGTCTATTCAGAAGGATGTTGCCTTTGTAGAAAAATCTTCACCAAGTCCCAGAGTTGGCAAGTTAATTTAATTAAAGCAGCAAAATACCCTGAGGGATAGAAAGGAGACATTAATTACTAAGCAAGTCAAACCATCATCATCATCTTGACTACAATCTCCCTTAATCCTTGATGGAAGCTGTCCCAAAGCCTTCTGCCAAGAATCTTGGGAATATTACTATTTCTAGCCTATTGTCCACAAAGGCCATCTTGGAAAGCAGCCAGGCTATAGTCCTACAAGTGCTACAGCCATAAGCACAGAAGAGCCATAAAATAAAATTCTTGTCAACAAAATCTTTGGCATTGTCACATGGTTCAGCATAAGAAACTTAAGGTTTTATCAGTAAAAATAGCATTAAAGAAAAGGTATTAACATCTACTTTGTCGCCAAACCATAGGAACCATGAAACTTTTTTATTTGACTTGCAGCTAAAACTTTATATGTTGCTCCCTCATTAAAAGGTGAACTCAAGATCAAAAATTTTCTTATTTCAGTTCCCAGCAATTTGGATATAGCAAATGCTTAATAAATCCTTTATTCATTCCTTTTCTTTTTTTCTTCAGTTGAAGCTTTTGTTGTTTTTGTTGGAGGAGGGAAGTCTACATATGATTTAATTGAAGAGGAAATCTAACCAATGATAATTTCTGTAATTTATAGTCACAGACAGTATTGTGGTTACACTGAGTTTTTACGACTTGTACATCTATCTACAATTCCTATCTGTAAGAAAAATGGGGTCTTCCTTGATGGAAGATTCACCTCCCATCTATTGCATCATATGAGAGTTAGCACTATTAAAGGGGTGAATAAAATATGTCTCTTGAGTCACATGATTTGGTGTTAAGTATTATAATCATAAATAAAGGATTAAAAAAGGACTTAGGGAGAAATAAAAAGAAAAGGGTGTTATCACTATGAAAAAATGACAGGCTAATGATAACAAATTTCCCAAAAGAAATAAAATGCTCACCTACCAATTATACTTATATTTTATTGCTGGGTTAATCACCTAATATGTTTCATAACAAACACATTGTCTTTTCTTTCTTTTTTTTTTTTTTGAAAAAGTCTGAGTGATCCTACAAAAACAATGAAATCTTTCCAAGTGACCTAGAAAAAAAGAAAATCAAAAAAGCTCAGAGGATGTAGTCAGGCTATACATATATATGTATTCATATACATATATATAATACATACATACACAATAAAGATGTTTCATATAAGAGCTAATGATAATGTAAGGACAACAGAGAGAAAGTTATTAGCAGTTATCATGAGAGTATCTATTCTTTCTTGAGACAATGTGTATCAATATTATTTGGATGTAAAATAATACCCTTGAAATCTGAAAAAAGCAATGAAAAAAGACTAAGGATGCAAAAAGTTATGCAAATAGATTACAGTAGAGGAATATGAATGTAGCTTTTTCATAATAGGATAAAAGCAAAGTTTCTCCATAATCTGTGTTGCAAATGTGCTTCTCTAACCTTAACTGAGGCTTGGGAATGTTTGAAAAGAGATTGTATTGAATTAGTGTTAGGTTTGTGTGTGAGAGGGATGAAAGAGGTGAAAGACAGGGAAAAAGAGAAAGAAAAAAGGGAAGAGGAAGGAAGAAGGAAGGAAAAGAGAGAAAGAAAAAAGAGAAGAAAGGGAGGAAAAGAGAGAAGGGAGATAGGAGAAATAATAATTTTCTCTGTAATACACTACTGATTATTGCCTTAATTAGGTAAATAATCTTACCTAATTCAACTCAAGATGCTTTTGACACTAGTGTCAATTTTCAAAGTTTGCTTTCAAGTCTTAATTGGAATCATATATTTTTCATGCCAACTCTATGAGGACAATTGAAATATCTCTGTTGTTGAACATACTTGTTAAAAATGACCTAATTAAGTGGCAGTGTTTGATTGTCATAGTCTTGCATCTATTAGATGCTTCATATCAAGGAGAAGGCTATGTGTGTGATCCTTATGTTGAGGTTGCACTTGGTAACTGTTTAGACCAATTTACAAAATTCCCTTCAATAAAGGTAGCTGCAACCCTCACCAAATATATCATCCAATGTGCTGATATATTTGGCTAGGCTAGCTTTCAATATTTTTTTTCCCTGCTCCTGCCTGAATTCTTTCCAGCTAAGTCATAACAAGCCTCTCTGGTACCTGGGGCATGCATCACAAACATTCCCAAGATAAATTGCAAAACAGGCACCTTCACATACATTA
>JAJPUD010004196.1:127074-157972 GCA_023553655.1 Myrmecobius fasciatus
TCTTTTGTACTATATTGTATCAATTCACTGTAAAACATAGCTTCAAAGACCAAGTGAATAATACTTATGTGATTTCTTAATTACTTGAGAAATGGGAGAGTTCACAACACTAAAAATAAACTCTCAGCATATACTTTCCTATTTGATTATCTGATTGACAATTGTAATTTTGAATGAAAGCCCTAAGGACAAATTTATAAATTCTCTATGACTCTAGTGCTGAACATATAGCAGCTTGTTATTTTCCACTCTTATGACCCCATTAAAGGTTTTCTTGGAAAATATAGTGGAGTGGTTTGCCATTTCCTTCTTCATATCATTTTACCAATGAGGAAACTAAGATACACAGGATTAAGTGACTTGTCCAGATCATACAGTAAGAATCTGAGGTGAGATTTGAATTCAGATCTTTCTGACTCCAAGCCAGCACTCTATCCACTGTGTCACCTATATTTCCATATGGGAGGTTAGCAGATATTTAATAAAACGTGTGTGTGTGTGTTTGTGTGTGTGTGTGTATGTGTATGTGTGTGTGTTGGGGAGTGACCACTTTTCCTTTTGACATACTGTATAATTACAGATTTAGTTTGTATCTACAATAGATATTTATTGAATTTGTTTGTTTACCAGGTCTGGTGTATTTGACAATAGGATTAAATAACTAAGTCAACAAGTCCACACACATTTATTAAACACTTATTGTGTTTCAAGTACTGTGCTAAACATTAGAGATACAAATCCAAGTAGACACTCTCCAGGAGCTGACATTCTTTTATTTTTATTTTTTTTACTTAATAGTATTTTTCCCAGTTACAGGTAAAGATACTTTTCAACAATTATTTTTGTAAAATTTTGAGTTCCAGATTTTTCTCCCTCTCATCCTTCTCTCCTCAAGTCTCTCCAAGACAGCAGGCAATCTGATTTAGATTATATATGTATGTAATGTTAAACACATTTTCATGTCAGTTATTTTGTGAAGGCAGAACCAGAACGAAAGAGAAAAACCATGAGAAAGAAAAAAACAAAACAAAACAAAAATGAAAGGTAATGGGAGAATAGTATGTTTTGATCTGCATTAATTCTGTATAGCTCTTCCACAGGGTGTGGATGACATTTTCCATCACGTCTTGGATGTCTTAAATCACTATATTGTTTTTTTTTTTTTTTTTTTGGTTTTTTTTTTTTTTTTGCTGAGGCAATTGAGATTAAGTGACTTGCCCAGGGCCACACAGCTAGGGAATGTTAAGAATCACTATACTGCTATACTGCTGAGAAGAACCAAGTCTGTGGTTGATATCATACAATTTGGCTGTTATTGTGTATAATGTCCCCCTGGTTCTGCTCACTTCACTCAACATCAGTCATGTAAGATTTACCAAGTTTTTTTTTTTTTTTTAAATTTACCCACTCATTATTTCCTTTTATGTTTCTCTTGAGTTTTCTAAATGAAGAAGAATTTTCTGTTCAGCTCTAGTTTTTTCATCCGAAACATTAAAAATACCCTCTTTCATTGAATGTCCATCTTTTCCCCTGAAAGATTATGCTTAATTTTGTTAGATAGTTGATTCTTGGTTGTAACCCAAGTTTGTTTGCCTTCTGGAACATCTATTTCATACCTTCTGATCCTTTAATATAGAAACTGCTAAATCTTGGGTAATCCTGACAGTGGTTCCTTGGTATTTGGATTGTTTCTTTCTGAAAGCTAGCAGCATTTTGTCCTGATAATTCTAGAATTTGGCTACAATATTCCAAGAAATTTTCATTGTGGATCTCTTTCAGGAGGTGGTAGATAGACTCTTACAATAACTACTTTGCACTCTGTTTCTAGGATATCAGGAAAGTTTTCCTTGATAATTTCTTAAAAGATGTTATTTAGGCTTTGATTTTTTGGCTGTGGCTTTCAGATAATCCAATAATTTTATATTCTCTTTCCTGGATCTATTTTCCAAACCAATTATTTTTTTTTCCAATGAAGTATTTTGAACTCTCTTATATTTTAAAAATTCTTGGTTTGATTGATGCTTCCCCCACCCCCAATTTCCAGGATAAGAATTGCATTTTCATTTGTTTACAATGGTGATAAAGTGCAATGTGTACTTTTTTCCCTCTGCACACATTCAAGTATTCAGAATGAACAGATAGTTTAAATATTATTTTTAAACTGCTCCTGCCTTGACTACAAAGTTCAATTCTTCAATTTTTGAAAAATTAGATAAAATGCTCTTTCTTCTGGTACATTTATTGATCTCTTCTAAAAAATCAACTCCACATAGGGTGCTGTTCCCCTGGGAACCTATCAACATAATTCCTAGCCTTCCTCCTGCACCCTTAGCTTGATATTGATGGGACTGACTACGTTCTCAAATTCTTTGTTCTGATGCTCATATTCTTTCTTCTCAGCATTCTGGTTTTTATCCAGTTAGTTGATTATTTCCTTACATTTGTCAAGGATCTTCTGTTTGTCCTCACCAACATTTTTTTCCTTGCAGTTTTTCCTATGCTATGGTAGCCTTCATGTTGAAAGCATAAGCTTTGAGAAAATTCTTGGAAGACATTTTATTTTTCTCATTTCCTATCCTTGCCTTTGTATTTCTTAGATTACCTTTATCATTGATGATGATGATCTTGTTCTTTTCTGTTCCTTTATCCACAGCAGAAACATTGAAGATTCCACTTGCATCAATGACAAATAGTCCTTTAATATGAGTTACATCTGTGATTGCTGGGGGAATTATTGTGAGTTCAAACTTGCCAACTAGGTTATTATTCTTTATCATTGCTTTCTTACCTTCATAAGTCTGCATAAGCACAGCAGGCTGGTTATCCCAACAAGTAGTAAAGATATATGTCTATGAACAGTAAAATGAGAAAGAAATTAAAGGAATTAGAATGGGCAATGAGGAAATAAAACTATCACTCTTCAGAGATGATATGATGATACACTTAGAGAATCCTAGAATACCATACAAAAACTTACTGGAAACAGTTCACAGCTTTAGCAAAGTTGCAGTATACAAAATAAACCCACACAAATCATCAGCATTTTTTAATATTACTGACAAAGCCCATCAGCAAGAGATAGAAAGAAAGATTCCATTCATTTAAAATTGCTGTAAAAAACCTTCTTGGGCATCTACCTGCCAAGACAAACTCTATATAAACACAATTACAAAACATTTCTCACACAGATAAAATCAGATCTAAACAACTGGAAAATACCAATTGTTTATGGGTAGGCTGAGATAATATAATAAAAATGACAATTCTGCCTAAATTGGTTTACTTGTTCAATGCAATGACACTTAAGTTACCAAAACATTACTGTATAGAATAAGAAAAATATGACAATTCATCTGGAAGAACAAGGATGGTGGTTTAGCAGAAACTTACCTAAAATTATATTATAAAACAACATTATTCAAAACTATTTGGTTTTGAATTTCAAATTTTGAAAATTTAAATTTCAGAAACATTTGGTTTCATCAAGAATGCTTAAAAGTTGATTGGACCCAAGAAGGCAGATAGCAGTCAGGTCTTTGAGCTCTTCTTGGTTTCCCTCAGATCAACACCAGGATCAGGCTTCTGAACTGTTTTTGGAGTGTCAGGAATATTTGAAATATAACAGACTTCCAGCAGAAGATATTGTAGAAGAACTTTAGAAAAAGTCCATTTGCATCGTGATTGGGAGGGGGAACCAGGAGAGGAGAAAAGGGAGAAAGGCAGGGGAGCACAGGTGCAACCCAGAACAGTGTGCTTTCCAGATGCTGGGGAAATCTACCGGGAGGTTCTTGGCCAAAATACAGCAGCATTGGCTCTCTTTCCTGATTCAGAAGTCACTGAATCAGCAGATTAGCTGTGGGACTTTTAACACAAATACAAAAAGCAAATAGTAATTCTCTTGAACCTCAGAATAATGGGGAATTTGGCCATGCCCACAAAACACTGAAAGGAAGCCAGCAACTCCAGTCCCAGGGCAGCATGAAGCAGCTGTCTCCTGTAAAAGGAGGCTTGGGATAATATCCCTTTTGCTTTAAGAGCACACCTAACTTCAAAAAGGAGTTAAAAAAGCAAAAAGACTTCTAACAATAGGTAGCTTTTGTGTAGACAGAAAAGAACACACCTCAGACCTTGAGGACACTAAATGAAAATCGTTTCCAGCTGGAGCCCCAAAGGGTAATATAAGTTGGTCTCCTTCTCACAAGGTTCTCTAGGAAGAATTGAAAACACATCTTAAAAAAGAGTTAGAAGAAAATTGGGGAAAGGAAATGAGAACTTTGAAGGAGAGACTGGAAAAGGAAACAAAGAAATTATATGAAGAAAATTTCCTAAAAAATACATTTAACAAAATTGACAAAGCACATAACTCCTTACAAGATAGATTTGATGAAATGAAAAAAGAAACCAACTCATCTTTTCAAAATTTGTGAAATGAAAAAAAAAAAAAAAAAAACACAATAAAAAACCCCCAACTCATTTAAAAGTTCAATTGGCCAAATGGAAAAAGAGATAAAAAACTAAGTGAAAAAAATAATTCACTAAAAATTAGAATTGCACAAATGGAAGTGAATGACTCAATGAGACATCAAGAATCAGCAAAACAAAACCCAAATTAAATGAAAAAAATAGAAAAAAATGGAAAGTCCATGTAAGAATAATTGAACTACCTTAAAACCATGATGAAAAAAAAAAAAAAAAACTTAGACAACATCTTTCAGGAAATCATCAAGGAAAACAGCCCTGATGTTCTAGAACAAGAAGATAAAATAGCCATTGAAAGAATTCACTGGTCACCTCATGAAAGAGATGCCCAATTGAAATTCAAAGGAATATTGTAGCTAAATTTCAGAATTATCAGATGAAGGAGAAAATATTGCAAGCAGCCAGAAAGAAACAATTCAAATATTGAGGAGCCACAATCAGGATTACACAGGACCTAGCAGTTTACACTTTAAAGGATTCAAAGGCATCGAATACAATATTGCTAAGGGCAAAGGAAGTTGGATTGCAGACAAGAAGCAACTATCCAACAAAATTAAGCATTGTCTTTCAGGGGAAAAGATAGACATTCAATGAAACAGGTGAATTTCAAATATAAAACACAAGCATAAAAAGGTGAAAAGGAAAGAAAAAATAATTTTCTTTTAATGTTTAACTCTTGAGAAATTTGTCTCTGTTATGGATATACATAGAGGGTGTAGGGAAGAAATGGTAAATGCATTTTTTTCAGGTCATGATCCCATAAAAATTAAATACAATAAAAGACCAAGGGAAAATAGACCAAAAATTAATTGGAAACTAATTTAATCCTGAAGAATGAGTGGGTGAAACAAAGAAAGCATCACAGACACAATCAATAATTTCATCCAAGAAAATGGCAATAATGAGACAACATACAAAAATTTATGGGATGTAGCGAAAACTGTTCTTAGGGAATTTTATATCTCTAGATGTTTATTTATATAAAATAGAGAAAGAGAAGATCAGTGAATTGGGCATGCAACTAAAAAAGGTAGAAAAATAACAAATTAACCCCCCCAATTGAGTAACAAATTTGAAATTCTGAAAATGAAAAGGCAAATTAATAAAAGTGAAAGTAAGAAAGCTATTGAATAAACAAAACTAAGCATTGGATTATGCAAAAAAGTAACAAAATCAAAACAATAACCTTTAGTTAATTTGATTAGGAAAAGAAAAGAAAATGAATTTGTTAGTCCAAATGAACTGATGAACAAATGAAAAAGATGGACTTTCCACAATGGAGGAGAAAATTAAACCAATAATTAGGAGCTATTTTGTCCAACTGTATGCCAATAAATTTGATAATGTTAAGTGAAATTGATCAATACTTACAAAAATGCAGATTTCCCAGATTAACAGAGGAAATAAACTACTTCAATAGTTCCATTTTAGACAAAAAGAAATTGAATAGCTATTAATCAACTCCTTAAGAAAAAAATCTCCAGAGCCAGATGGATTTACATGTGATTTGCATAAACATTTAAAAAACAATTGATTCCAATACTATGCAAAAATAAGGGGAAAAGCCTACCAAATTTCTTTTATGATACAGATATGTTGTTGATGCCTAAACCAGAGAAAGAAAATTATAGAGTGATTTCCCTAATGCATATTGATGCAAAAATCTTAAATAAAATATTGGCAAAGAGGTTACAGAAAATTATCAACAGGATAAAGAATGCTAGAAAGTGTTCTATTTTATTGAATATCTACTTTTTTTTTTTCTTTTTGTTGAGGCAATTGAGGTTAAGGGATTTGCCCAGGGTCACACAGCTAGGGAATGTTAAGTGTCTGAGATTAGATTTGAACCCGGGTCTTCCTGACTTCAGGGCTGGTGCTCTATCCACTGCGCCACCTAGCTGCCCCTATCTACCTTTTTTTCTTGATGGATTATATTCAGTTTTGATGGGTAGATAATTCTTGTTTGTAATCCGAGCTCCTTTGTTCTCTGGAATATCATATTCCAATCCCTCTGATCCTTTAATGTATAAGCTGCTAAATCTTGTGTTTTCCAGACTGTAGATCCACTATATTTGACTTCTTTCTTTCTGGAGGCTTGTAATATTTTGTCCTTAATTTAGAAGTACTAGAATTTGCTATAATATTCCTGGGAATTTTCGTGTTGGCATCTCTTTCAGGAGGTGATCAATGGATTCATTAAATTTTCTTTTATACTGTGATTCTAGAATATCAAGACAGTTTTCCATGACAATTTCTTGAAATATGATGTCTAGGCTCTTTTTTGATCATGGTTTTCAATAATACTAAATTTTCTCTCCAGGACCTATTTTCCAGGTAAGTTGTTTCTCCAGTAAGATATTTCCCATTGTTTCCTTTCTTTCTTTTTTCTTTTTTTTTTTTTTTTACCTTTTTGGTTTTGTTTAATTGGTTTTTGATTTCTCAGAAACTCATTTTCTTCCATCTGCTCAAACCTAATTTTATAAGAAATTATTTTTCTCAATGAGGTTTTGTACTTTCTTTCTTACTTGGCCAATTTTGGTTTTTAAGGCATTTTTGTTCTTGTTAGCTTTTTGTACTTTTGTATCACTTTCATTTTTCCCCAATTTTTCCTCTACCTCTCTTGCTTGCTTTTTGAAATTCCACATGAGCACTTCCTTGGTCTGAGACCAAATCTTATTTTTCTCAGAGGTTAGTTGTAGATGCTTTGACTCTGTAATCTTCTTCTAAGTGTGTGTTTTGGTCTTCCTGGTCACCATAGTAATATTTTTTGGTCAGAACCTTTTTCTCTTGTTTGCTCATTTTTTCCAGCCTATCACTCAGCTTTTAGCACTATATTAAAGTAAGACTGTGTTTCCAGGGTGGAGGGTGTAATGTCCCAGCTTCAGGAGGTTTGTGCAACTGTTTTCAGAGATTCTTTACAGTTCTGTAAGTTTTCATATCTTCCAAGGTAGTACAATATAAGGAAAAGTGTATTTACTACTTTCCTGGCATATGTTCTAGTCCATGAGTAACCACAAGCACTCATCTCTCTTCTGGAATTGTGAGG
Organism: Myrmecobius fasciatus; assembly: GCA_023553655.1. Taxonomy (NCBI): domain Eukaryota; kingdom Metazoa; phylum Chordata; class Mammalia; order Dasyuromorphia; family Myrmecobiidae; genus Myrmecobius; species Myrmecobius fasciatus. The sequence continues at coordinate 134,600 of JAJPUD010004196.1, forward strand.
AGGCCCCTGATCCACTCCAGCTGTAAGTTCTAATTTGCTAGTGAACTCCCTCAGCCTGGGGAGAGTCAAGATTACATCCTGGATCTTAGTATGGGAAAAGCAACAAGAATCCTTTCTAATTGCTAGTAATAGAGTCTGCTTCACTGCTCCTTCTGACTAGCTGCTAGACCCTCCTCCCATCTATGGGCTGAATCCTTGTTACTTTTGCCAGCATCACTGTTGCTGTGAGTGGCTCCCTGTTTTGCTGGTTTCCCAAAGCCCTCTCTCTCACCCTAATAAGACAAACCTTCCCTGCATATCTTCCAACTAGTCTTTGGTGTCTGAGGGCTTAAATGGCTGAAAACTGCCAATGCTGCCATAGATTCAGAGCCCCTTGTACCCATTCTTGGATTGCTGGGGCACTGTTGTGCTAACATGACCTAAGCTGGCACTGACCTGCTTTCCCAACTTGGTGCAACAGACCTTTTTACTAACCTTCTAAGCTGCCTTTGACTTGAAAATTGTTTTACTCTAACTTTTAGTCATTTCTGATGCTCTAAAAAGTGTTTAATCATTATTTGAAGGTATTTGGAGTGGATTGGGGGAGAGCTTCAATGAGTCCCTGCCTTTATTCTGTCATTGGCCATATAAACTCTACATAATGAAACTTGTACAACATATTCAATGACAGTAACTGGGGACAGTTAAGTTGCCCAGTGGATAGAGTACCAGCCCTGGAGTCAGGAGGATCTGAGTTCCAATTTGGTCTCAGACACTTAATATTCCCTAGCTGTGTGACCCTGGGCAAGTCACTTAACCCCAATTGCTTCAGAAAAAAAAAGAAAGAAAGAAAGAAAATAACTGAATGTGTTTTCAATTGATGGGGGGAGCAGGGAGATTTGTGGCAAAGGAGAGATGACACTTTTCATGTTGAACACTGAAAGAACAATATAGAGAGGATCAGGGAAGGAGAGATTTGACTATATTCCTAAAACTTATGAACAAATTTGAAGCTTATCCAGGAGAACTACTTTTGCAAGAATGAGAACCTTAGATATCTGGATAATTTATGTCTTTCATCTCCATTATATCATGCTTCTTAACCTGGTTTGTTATTTGAATTGTAGTCTTGTTTTCCTATGACTTACGTCTTAGTCTTGGTTTCTGAAATACGACATCTAGATATACTTCCTTTAGAACTGGAAACTTTTCCTTGCAGTACAGGGACTCTGACCATATCTCTAAACCAAAGTACCAATACCTGGCTCCTAGTTACCTAAACTAAGATCACAACTGATGTTAATCAGCATTACTTGCCTCCAGATGATGCACAATCAATATTCTCTCAATATGGCAGCATAAGCAAAGTGTTGCCAAATATTAGAACTTTGAAAAATGCTCCTATCCCATATCAGTCTGTTTAATAAATGACTCCCAATCATTCCCATTGACGTCTACCACACTGCCCCTGAGACCACATTGCCCCTGAACCCTAGACCTAACTTTTGGCAAAAATGCTGGACAGCTGATAATTTGTTCATTAAATGATTTTGAGGCCTATAAATCTCAAACCTTCATGAGTAGTTTTATTCAAAATAAGAACTGTGGTAAGAATCAAAGTGTGACTTTTAAAAGTAATATTATTTTCATAACACATTTCTGTTTTCAGGGCATATTTTAGCATATTTAACTGCCATTCCATGCATAAATTTTCTAAATGTATTTGTTTTAGAATAATTGTATAAATTAATTTGCCTATTTCTTTTTTGCCTTTTTTGACATTTAATAGACATGGTTTTAACTTTTTTTTTGCTCTTCCTTATAATAAAAGATTCATTAATAAAAATGGATTAACACCAAGAATTTGAGAAACAAAGAGTTAGATCAACTTCAAATCTATATTCATGATAGCGGAAACATTTCTGCAGTGTAAGTAGTAAGCATATTTTAATTAGCTTTTATTTTTGAATCCCTGGTAGAATGACGAGTTCCATTGATCAAAGGAATAAAGCTTGATGAAAAAGTACAGGAATTATAGAAGATCACTGCATTCTCTTTAAAATTAACTTTAATTAACTTCAGAGAAAAATAAAGACATGATTTTTCTTATTCTTCTAAATATATTGAAATGAAATATTCACATGTTAAACTACTAAACTATTTTCCTTCAATTTACTTTCTTGATAACAGAGATAATTCAGTGGACAAATTTGGCTGATAAAATTTGGTACGAATTGTATTATGATATTCTTTTGTGACTTTTCCTTGGATCAACTTTATACTTGTTTTAAAGGACAATAACAAAGAAAAGTAAAAAAAAGTAAAGAATTTTCTATCATAATTAAGTGAATGGAGTTTCAGGGTAAAAGAACTTTAATTTTCTATTTACTCTTCTTTTTTCTCCTTTTCATAGTTTTTACCTAATAGATTTTAATCTTTTAAAAGAAAAGATTTTTAGATGGAAAGATGAAAGCATTTATATGCCAGCTAATCTGTGCCAGATATCATACTAAGCACATTTTCCCCCTATCATTATTACTTCATTTGATTCTCACAACAAATTTGTAACATAGATGGTATTAATACCACCATCTCCATTTTATAGATGAAGAAATGTAGGCAAAAAAATATAAGTGATTTATGGAGTAACATAGCTAATAATCATTTGAACACAGATTTGAATTTAACACATTGATTCTGGGCCCAGTGTTCTATTTATTGCACCATCTAATGCCCCAGAGAAGTTGGAGAATAATAAGCATTTTCAGGTATTTGAGGGATTTTCTTTGAGGATAGGGAATAGAATTCTTTGACTGGATTTCATAAGGCAGTAAATTTACAAAGAAACTGGATTAGCCTCAACTTAGGAAAAAAATTACATATGTATATGTGTGTGCATGTACATATTTATATATGCACACTATATATTTGCATATATGCACATTTAGTATGCATGTACTTGCATGTATGTGTGTATAATCTTATTTATACTTAATTATTGCTGGTTTCTCATTTATTAAACTGAGTCCCATGAGAATTACTGTTTTTACATTTCTTTAAATCCTTATGATTTATCATATTTTCTGGCACACAGTAGGTACTTCATGAAGGTTAACTGACTTATTCATTCATTCAATAATAAAGTCACCATAAATGGAAGTGTTCAAAGTCTCAGTAACTACTTCCCAGGGATATTTTAGAAGGTTTTCCTGGTCAGATAATAGGCTGAATTGGATTGCCTGGTATTGCACTTTTAGATTTTATATTCTGCGATTCTATGTGTTTCTTAAATCTTAAAACTTATAAAAATGGAGCTATGTTGATGTGTTTGTACTTTTTAGTAGAAAGAAGAGAAAAATTAAATGAAAGGAGGAAAAAAAGAGAAGGAAGAGAAGGAGTGAGAAAAGGAAGAAAATGAGAATAATGGTACCTAAGGAAAAGACGTGGAGAGAAGAATGCTTATATTTAAGTACCATCAAGGGACTAATTGATCCTGAATTTGAATCCTATTCTGTGATTCTATGTGTTTCTTGAATCTTAAAACTTATAAAAATGGAGCTATGTTGATTTGCTTGTACTTTGTAGTAGAAAGAAGAGAAAAATTAGATGAAAGGAGGAAAAAAAGAGAAGGAAGAGAAGGAAATGAAGGAGTGAGAAAAGGAAGAAAATGAGAATAATGGTACCTAAGGAAAAGACGTGGAGAGAAGAATGCTTATAATTAAATATAAGCATATTATATATGCTTATATATAATAATATATAATATTATATATTATATATAATAATAATAATAATAAATATAAAAATAAATATAAATAAATAATAAAAATTTAATTACCATCAAGGGACTAATTGATCCTGAAGAAATGAATGAGGGTGCAGTAAGTGTAAACGACTGATGCTTTAGGAAGTAAAGGTCCACAAGAAAAGGTAGACTAACTACATGTAAATAAAATGTTGACCAACATAAATTGCAAGCATATTTTATTTAGAACTCATATCAAAAGATAATGAAAATAATAGATAACATTTAAATAATATTTTAAGATTTGTATATGTATACTTGAATATACATATGTATACATACATATATATATAAACACATGCATAAATGCATACATGTTATAGATGATAGATATAGATTGATAGATGTAGATAGAAATTAATCGATTGATGCATCAAACAACAAATCCCATTTTACAAATGAGGAAATTGAGGCTGAAAAATTCTAAGTGACTTGATAAGACAATTCAAAAATTTATACAAAATGTATACAAAAATGGAAGGATAATCTTTCCTCTAGAGATGAAAAACTTTGAATTTAATGTGTATTCAAATGTTGGGAGATAGTTGTAGGGAATTTGATTAGATAATTAACCATATGGCTAGAAAAAAACAAGACAAAGTTACTCCCAGTGAAAAATGATTTTAAAAAAAATCTACAAAAGTGAATAAAATAAGATTTAAGGTGGTGCTCACATTATCTTTAAGTTCAAAGCCAGAAGCAGGGTTTAAAGTTAAGGTAAACTGAAAAATGGGGGTAAGCTTTCAAGGATGACTTTCTTAGTTTCTTCCTTCTCCATGTGAATGGAGACAAGTGATTTTCCTAGTATTACTAATAACTTATTTCAACTTTCTCATCAGTGCTACCTATTTAGTGTATATCTATCTATAGTAATAGCTATAACAATATATCAGTTAATTGAACACTACTATAATGTAATTCCTACATTCTTATTCTTATTTTTTTCAGTTTTAACTTATTCTTTCAACCAATCCTTATATGGTAAGATTTTTGATACCATAGAGACTTAATTCTTTCCTAAACTATGAAATCACAATTCCATATATTATTGCAGCAGTAGGTTTTTTTGAAAATGTAAACCAACTACTTCAGATCCATATTACCTCAATAACTCACATTGAACTTCTAGTTACTTAATTTTTTTTTCCATTTTTTTCCTATCTACATTTCTCTACTCTATGAAGTAAATTTTTGATTCCATATATAGATGTTTGGGCAGCTAGATGGAATAGTGTGGAGAGTGTGCTGAGCTTGAAGTCAGGATGATTTGTTTCTCTGAGTTTAAATCTGGCCTCTGACACCTGCTAGTTGTAAATGATCCCAGGTAAGTCTTGCCTCATTTTCCTCTTTTGTAAAATGAGCTGGAGAAAGAAATGGCAAACAACTTCATTGTATTTGCCAACTCCAAATGGAATCACAAAGATCAGGCATAACTGAGGAAAAAAAAAATAGGAGTTTGCTTTTTGCCTTTAATTTTATTTGTTAACATTAGTCTATTGTTGTAGCTTTTTGGGATCTTAATTTTACCATTAGCAATTTTTTTTTTAGTTTCAAGCAATTGTATAGTCACATGCACAAAATTACAAAATAAATAAATGTTACTAAGTACTTTGTTTCTTCAGTCAATGAGTTAATTATAACTACTAGTTCAATTCGTTTCATGCCCATGAAAATTTGTTAAGATACTGCTATATAAAATGTAAAATAATCAAAACCCTCACTGAAATCAAAATAGAAAAAAATATATAATGATTTCAGTTATCAAGTTTAGAAACAAATTAATAGAAATATCATGTATATTTGTGATTCATGAAATTAAGGAATATTTTATGATTTTCCATAGAAATTTATTTCTCCATGTAATTTAGACACTGAATATAGCATTGTTTTTTCTTCTAATATTACTATTCCATTTAAATAAAGCACAGCACAAATTGAACTGAAAAATATCATCATGGTTTTGCCAACATCTTCTCCTTGATAAGATTTTAGCTCATGCTTACTTTTTTTCTTGCAGTTGCCTTTCTCCAATAAAGTCTACAACTGTGAAGAACCAATGTGGCTGTTCTGATTGAATTATTTGTTTAGTTGGGGATGGGGAAAAGGATGTCTAACCTATGCAGGGAAATCTCACTGGCTTACCTATATTGAGTTCAATAAAAGTGAATAAAAATACTTGGCCAACAGTTTGGATATTGCTTTAATGAGTTTCATTGGAAAGAATTAGAAAGTGCAGAAAGTGTTCATTACATTAGATCTTACCCACAAAGCAATCACTAAAGTGTTATGAATCACTATTCTTGACTCAGCTATTTTCATCTTTTTTTTTAAATTAAAGTCTTTTATTTATAAAACATATGCATAGATAATTTTTCAACATTAACTCTTGCAAAACCTTATGTTCCAATTTTCCCCTGCCTTCCTCCACACTGTCCCCTAGATGGTGAATAATCCAATAAATGTTAAACATGGTAAAATATATATATTAAATCCAATATATGCATTATTATTTATACAATTATCGTGCTACACAAGAAAAATCAAATCCAACAGGAAAATAAATGAAAAAGAAAAGAAAATACAAGCAAACAACAATAAAAACTAATGAAAATGCTATGTTGTGAACCACACTCAGTTGCCACAGTCCTCTGCTTTCTTCATCACAAGATCATTGGAACTGGCCTATTTGAAGAGAGCTACGTCCATCAGAATAGATCATTGTATAGTCTTGTTGTTGCCATGTACAATGATCTCTTGGTTTTGTTCATTTCACTCAGCATCAGTTCATGCAAGTCTCTCCAGGCCTCTCTAAAATCATCCTGTTGATTGTTTGTTACAGAAAAATAATATTCCATAACATTCATGTACCACAGCTTATTTCAGCCATTCTCCAACTGATGGGCATCCCCTCAGTTTCCAGGTTCTAGCCACTACAAAAAGGGCTGCCATGAACATTTTTGCACATGTGGGTCCTTTTCCTTCCTTTAAGATCTCTTTGGGATAGGGGCCCAGTAGAAACACTGCTGTGGCAAAGGGTATGCACAGTTTGATAACTCTTAGTTGTAAACAGCTCTCCAGAATGGTTGGATCCATTCACAATTCCACCAACAATGTATTAATGTCTCAGTTTTCCCATATCCATTCCAATTCATTATTTTTTCCTGTCTTCTTAAGTTATTTTTGTCTTGAACAATTGCAGTTTCAGGGCTACCGAAGTGGCAGAAACTAACAGTTTCAAATTCTCCTCCAAACAATTTAAAAATCATGGCTCAAAGAAAATTATGCAGCAGAAAAAGCAAGACAAGATCAAACTGAAATAATTTTTTTTATTCCCAAACAATTTGCAAAGTCTGAGAGAAAGGTTTCTAACATGACTATCATGTGAGTAATACAAGGTCATTATCAAGATTCCTTTTAAGAACTTTATGATTGATTGTATGACATGGAAGACACTGGGACAGGACTCAGCATAGTGTGCCCTCCTCAAATAAAGTGCTGTATTTTATGAGCAAAATAGAATTGAATTAGCTCAGAAGAAATTCAAGATTAGAGAAGCCACCACATATGTTCATAGAGTCTATTTGTATCCAACCTGTGCCACAGCATTCCAAGCTCAAATTGGTCTGATCAGATACACTGTAACTTGACTTTGATGTAGAGATGTCATTTTGGTCTTCTTCCAGAATGAAGGACAACTGTATCTGACATGAGAGTACAGGTTTGACATAGAGAACAGCCTAGGTCTTGCTCAGCAGCAGCAGCAGCAGGACTTGGAGGCAACTGTATCAATGGCAGCAGCTTCTTTGGAAGCTCTCATCTCACAGGTGATAAAGGGATCAGAAAATGATTAGAACAATTCAAATATCAAGGATCATCAGTCAAGAATACCCACAGTCTGACAACTTCTACAATAAAAGATCCATATTCTGGAAGGTAAAACACCAAGGGTTACAACCAAGAATTAACCACTTACCAAGGTTCAGCATCATCTTTCAGGGGAAGTATTGGATCTTTAATGAAGTAAAAGACATTCAATCATTTCTATTACAAAAACCAGAACTAAACAGAAATTTTAATCTACAAACACAGGACTCAAGAGAAGCATAGAAAGGCGTATAGGGGAATATATATATATATATATATATATATTATTCAAAAATAAAATGTTCACATTCTTAGATGGGAAAATGATATCTGTAACTCTTAAGAATTGTATCTTAGGTGGAGAGGCATCACGTGGGCTGAGGGTATGATTGTGAAAGGACTCTACTGTGATGACATCAAAATAAAAATACATTAAAAGGTGGGGCAAGGATTGTACTGGAAAAAAACAGAAAGGGGAGGTAAAATGGAATAAATGAAGAGGTGTAAAAGACCTATTACAAGGGAAGGAAAGAAGGGAGGGTGATGAGCATTGTCTGAATTTTGATCTTATCAGTTTGGGCTCCAAGAAGGAATAATCTAATCATTCAGTTGGGTATAGAAATTTATCTAACCCTATAAATAAGTAGGAGGAGAAAGAGAAAAGAAAAAGAAAATTTTGCAGAATGCAAGGGAGGGCAGAAACACAAGGGGAAAAAGTAAGTGAACGGTGGACAAATGATAAGAGATAAGGCAGTGGGTGGAAGTAATTAAAAATACATCACTAAAGAAAGTGAAAAGAGAGAATAAAAGTATATATTGGGGAGAAAATAGGATGGAGGAAATACAGAGCTCGTAATACAGAGCTGTGACTGTGAATGGAATGAAGTCCCCCATATAACAGAAGTGAATAGCAGAATGGATTAAAAAACAGAATTCTATAATATGTTGTTTACAAAAACAAAACAAAACAAAAAAAAAAAAACATTTGACACAGAAAGACACATGCAGAGTAAAAACAAAATGCTGGAACTGAATTTATTATGCTTCAACTGAAATTAAAAAAAAAAAGCAGGGGTAGCAATTGTGAAGTTGCATATAGTAAAAGTAAAAATAGATCTTATTAAAAGATATAAGAAAGGAAAGTACATCTGATAAAAGGTTCTGTAAACAATAAAGTAGTATTATTGTTACTACTAATTGTTACTACTAATATTTTTTAAATGTGTATGCACCAAGAGGAAAAGCAGCAAAATTCCTAGAGAAGATATTAAGCTTCTTAGAGGAAAAACTAGTCATAAAAACTATCCTGATGGGGACCCTCAACCTTCAGAGAAATCTAACCACAAAATAAACAAGAAAGAAACTAGGAAGATTAGTAGAATTGTAGCAAACCTAGGTATTAAAGAACTCTGGAGAAAATTGAATAGGAACAGAAAGGTATCTACCTTTTAATAGTACATGGCACCTAGTGTTAGGGCATAAAAACCTCACAATCAAATGCAGAAAGGTAGAAATAGTAAATTTTTCCTTTTCAGACTACCATGTAGTAAAAATTATACTCAATAAATGGCCAGGAAAAGATAGACTAAAAATCAATTGGAAATTACATAATCTAATTCTGAAATAAGAGTGGGTCGAACAAGAAATCACAGAAATAATCCATAATTTCGTCCCATAGAATAAAAATGAGACAACATACCAAAACCTATGGGATTCAGCCAAAGCAGTTCTTAGGGAAAATTTTATATCTCTAAATAACTACATGAATAAAATAGAAGAAAAAGGAGATCAATAACTTGAGCATGCAACTAAAAAATCTAGAAAAAGAACAAATTTAAAAACCCCAAATAAATACCAAATTAAAAATTCTGAAAGTGAATGGAGAAATTAATTAAATTGAAACTAAAAACTATTGAATTAATAAATAAAACTAAATGTTAGTTTTATAAAAAAATCAACAAAACAGATAAATCTTTATTTCATTTGATTAGAAAAAGGAAAGAAAAAAATCATCAGCTGATGCTGGTAAAATGAAAAAAGTGAACTTACCACCAATAACAAAAAATAATAATAATAATAACTAAAGCAAGTTTTCCCAATTGTATGGCAGCAAGTCTAACAATTTAACCAAAATGAATAAATATTTACAAAAATATTAATTGCTCAGATTAATAGAAAGGAAATAAATTACTTAAATTGTCCCATTTTAGAAAAAGAAATCGAACCAACCATTAATGAACTCCCTAAGAAAAAATCTAGAGGGCCAGATGAATTTACAAGTGAATTCTACCAAACATTTAAAGGAAAATTAGTTCAATACTATGTAAATTATTTGTAAAAACAGATAAAGAAGGAATACTGTCAAATTTCTTTGACACAAATATGGTAATGATATCTAAACCATGAAGAGCCAAAACAGAGAAAGAAAATTACAGACAAATCTCCATAATGAATATTGAGGCAAAATTTTTAAATAAAATATTAACAAAAAGATTACAGTAACTTATCAGCAGGATAATACATTATGACCAAATGAGAATTATGCTAGGTTCAATATCAGAAAAAGTATTACTACAACCAACCATATCAATAACAAAACCAACAAAAATCATATAATAAATTATATAGATGCAGAAAATTATTTTGATAAAATACAGCACCCATTTCTATTAAAAATACTAGAGAGCATAGTGATAAAGGGAGCTTTCCTTAAAATAATAAGCAGTATCTATCTAAAACCAACAGCAAATATCAGTTGTAATGGAGTGGAGCTGGATTCATTCCCCATACATCAGGGGTGAAACAAGGATGCCTATTATTACTACTATTATTCAGTCTCGTACTAGAAATGTTGGCTTTAGCAATAAGAAAAGTAAACTAAAGGAATTAGAATAGGCAATGAGGGAATAAAGCTATCACTATTTGCAGATGACATGATGATCTATTTAGAGAATCCTAGATAATCATTCAAAAACCTAATGGAAGCAATTAACAGATTTAGCAAAACAGGATATAAAATAAACCCACACAAATCGTCAGGATTTCTATGTATTTCTGACAGTCCATCAACAAGATAGAAAGAGCAATTTCATTTAAAATTACTATAGAAAAAATAAAATACTTGGGATCTACCTGACAAAACAAACACAAGAACTATATGAACACAATTATAATACATTTCTCACAAAAATAGTCTTATCTAAAGAATTGAAAAAATATCAATTACTCATGCCTAGGCCAAGCTAATATAATTAAAATGTCAATTCTGCCTAAACTGATCTACTTGTTCAGTGCCATACCAATCAAACTGCCAAAATATCATTCTATAGAAGTAGAAAAAAATAATAACAACAATCATCTGGAAGAAGAAAAGGTCAAGAATATCAAGGGAATTAATGAAAAAAAAATACAAAAGATGGAGACTTAGCAGTACAAAACCTAACACATTATAAAGTAGTAATCAAAATCATTTAGTACTGCCTGAGAAATTGAGTGATGGATCAGTGGACTAGTTTAGATACACATGACACAAAATCAAGACATATAGCAATCTAGTATTTTCTAAGTCCCCAAACTGCAGCTTTTGTAATAAGAACTCATTATTTGACAAAAATTGATGGGAAAACTGGGAAATAATGTCAGAGACTAGGCTTAGACTTACATTTCACACCTCATACCAAAATAAATTAAAAATGGATGCATGATTTGGGCATAAATGATGACAGCATAAACAAATTAGGAGAAGGGAAAATTTACCAATCAAATCTTTGGAGATAGGAGGAATTCATGATCAAAGAAAAAGAAGAGAATATTATGAAAGATAAAGTGGACAACTCTGATTACATTAAATTTAAAAAATATATATACAAACAAAATTACTATATACAAAATCAAAAAGAAAATGCAAAATTGGGGGAAAAAGTGTTTCTGATAAAGATCCATTTATAAAGTTTTTAAAGAATTGTTTCAAATTTATAGGAATTCAAGTCATTCCCCAGTTGATAAAAGGTCAAAGGATATTAACAATTTTCAGATGATGAAATTAAAGCCTTTTCTAGTTATGAAAAAAATGCTATAAATCATTATTGATTAGAGCAATGCAAATTAAAACAACTCTGAGATACCACCTCAAACTTCTAAAATTGGCTAAGATGACAGGAAAAGATATTAATAAATGTTGGAAGGCATGTGGGAGAAGTAGAACACTAATGCATTGTTGGTGGAATTATGAAATGATTCATATATTCTGGAGAGCAATTTGAAACTATGGCCAAAGGGCTATCAAACTGGGCACTGACTCAGCAGTGCCATTACTAGTTATGCATACCAAGGAATTCATAAGAGAGGGAAAAGAATACACATATACAAGAATATTTGTAGCAGCTCTTTTTGTGGTAGCAAAGAATTGGAAAATGACTCAATTGGGGAATGGCTAAACAAGTTGTGGTATATGAAGGTAATGGAATGATTTAGACATGAGTGATATTATAAGCAAATTAGAGAAACATAGGATAATTTACCTATCAGATCTGTAAAGAAAGAAGGAATTTGTGTCCAAAGAAGAACTGAAACTCATAATTGAACATCAAATAGAGAATTTTATTGTTAAAAAGTTTTTGTACAAACAAAACTAATGCAGACAAAATTAGGAGGGAAGTAATAAATTGGGAAAACATTTTTTACATTTAAGGGTTCTGATAAAGGCCTCATTTCTAAAATACATAGAGGATTGACACAAATTTATAAGAATTCAAGCCATTCTCTCATTAATAAATGGTCAAAGGAAATGAACAATTTTGAGATGAAGAAATTAAAACCATTTCTGATCATATGAAAAGGTGCTCTAAATCAATATTGATCAATGGAAATTACAACTCTGAGATTCCACTACACACCTCTCAGCCTGGCTAAAATGACAGGAAAAAATAATGATGAAAGGTGGAGGGAATGTGAGAAAACTGGGACACTAATACATTGTTGGTGGAACTGTGAACAGATCCAGCCATTCTGGAGAGTGATTTGGAACTATGCTCAAAATGATATCAAACTGTGCATACCCTTTGATCCAGCAGTGTTTCTACTGGGCTTATATCCCAAAGAGACATTAAAAGAGGGAAAGGGACCCACATATGCAAAAATATTTGTGGCAGCCCTTTTCATAGTGGCAACAAACTGAAAACTAAGTTGATGCCCATCAGTTGGAGAATGGCTGAGTAAGTTACAGTATGTGAATGTTATGGAATATTATTGTTCTATAAAAAAATGATCAGAAAGATGATTTTAGAGAGACCTGGAGAGACTTACATGAACTGATACTAAGTGAAATGAGCAGAACTAGGAGATTATTGTACACAGCAACATCAATATTACAGGAAGATCAATTTTGACAAACGTGACTCTTTCCAACAATGAAGTGAATGATGCCAGTTCCAATGATCTAGTGATGAAGAGAGCCATGTACACCAAGAGAGAGGATTGGGAACTGAATGTGGATCACAACATAGCATTCTTATTCTTTTTCTTGTTGTTATGTGCATTTTCTTTCCTTTCTGATGTGATTTTTTTGTGCATGTGTGCAGCAAGAGAATTATATATGTTTACACATATTGGATTTATCATATTTTATCATGCAAAACTTTTTTTTAAAAATCGTAAAAAAAAAGAAAAGACAAAAAAAGCAATTACAATTTCAAATACCTTTTAATCCTTGAAACTTCAAAACATTTTCTCACTATATCATAAAAATATAATGCTTAAAACTTGGAAAATATGATCAAATTACTAAAAATTACTCAGTATAGTTGTGTTTTAAAGTGTTCTACTGAGCTGAATTTTCCTGTTATTTGGTGGTTGATTTTATTTAGCAGTAAAACCTCTCCAGCACAGGTGACATTTTTTTTATAGTAAGGAGACTTTCCTGTAATAATTTATGGGTTCATTTTTCAATTACTAATTTTAAAGTATAATACTTTGAAGTAGGTTTAATAAAATTCAAAGACAAGATTGGCAACACATTTTTAGGAGAAAATGAAATCTTTACTCAAAAGTTTAGTCATTTATAAACCAGAAAGTTACAAAAATCATTGAGAAGTGTTAGGTACTTTAAAACTAATTTAGAATTTAGAATGTATTCTATATTCTAAAAAGAATTTAGAAGTAGTTTTGAGGAACCATGTAGGATCTTGAAAATGTGATATAGTAATTAGTAGTTTACTTAATGATAAAATATAAACTGCAAGTTCCCTAAGATCTTTTAACTAGCTGAATAAATGTAGACCAAGTCCAGTTTTAAGAAGAAATTTGAAAATTTTCAAAATTCTTCAGAGACTATTAGACAAATGGGCAAGGATTATCATCTATAGGATTCTTGTAACAAAGATTTAATATAAATGTAAAAGGCATCGACAAGTTCATTGATTCAAATGTCTACAAAAATATGAGCATTACTCAGAAGTGTGTTGGAAATCAGTTCATTAGAACTGTTAAATTTTCAATGTGAGCATTTATATCTTGGAAATAAGCATGTAGTAAAATTCAGGTCTTGGTTTATTGCTTTGCTAATTGTCTAGATCTAAAAATAATAATAAGTAAAATGTTAGTAAAACATAAAATATGAATTGTACTATAAAATGTTAATATCATATAAAATTTAATGAAGATTAAATTTAAAATTATGTTTTGCTTATTTGAGGGAGCATGCCCATGATTATTAGATCATTTAGTGCAATCTCTTCAATTTACAGATTAAGAAACTGAGAGTCAGAGACAGAAAATAACATGCTGGAAGTCACTCAGGAAATTGCAAAGCCTGAAATCAAGCCTAAGCCTTCTTGTTTCAAATCTGGTCTTTCTATTGTTCCAATGCTGCTTCCCCTCTATGACCACTCACTTTCCTGCTTATATCTCAGTCAGCATCACAAAAATTATCATAATTCCATCTATGTAAAAAATGTTCAAAGAAAGTACAAAAATATTCTTTTGTTATAGAAAACACACACACACACACACACACACACAAACTGGAAACAATGTAGACTTCCATTCTTAGGGAAATAACTAAACATTTTTTTATACAGGAATATAACCAACTTTTTTTTTTTTTTTTGCTTTTTTGCTGAGGCAATTGGGATTAAGTGACTTGCCCAAGGTCACACAGCTAGGACATGTTAAGTGTCTGAGGTTACATTTGAACTCAGGTCTTACTGACTTCAGGGCTGGTGCTCTATCCACTGCGCCACCTAGCTGCCCCTAACAAACTATTTCTAAGCTGTAAGAATACAGAGAATGATGGGAAGACATATATTGATGCTAAGTGAAGTAAGAAGAACCAATAAATGATATGCATAAAGACTACACAAATGGGAATGAATATAACACCCAAAACAAAACTCAAAAGAAGTTGAAAAAGAGTGATATAAAACTAAGCAAGAGAGGCCTCAAAGAAGTAAAATTCAATTCCTTATCCCATCCTTTTTTATGGAAGCAGAGGATTGTAGATACGGGAAGTCTGAAACATCAAACTTAATTCCTTGATTACTTTTACTGAACTTTTTTTTTAATTAACAGGCATCTTTTCAGTGTGAGTATTCAGAATAAATAATTTCCTAAATAATAAACTTAGATTATTTGTTATTGCTGTTATTTCTTATAATAATACATTTTTAGTTTTCAAAATACATTCGTAGATAGATTTTAACATTCACCCTTGCAAAACTCTATATTCCAAATTTTTCTCCCTCTATCCCCACTTCCCCCCTCCCCTAGATAGCAAGTAATCCAATATAAATTGATCACACACAATTCTTCTAAACATATTTCCACATCTATCATGAGGTAGATGAAAAAACTCAGATCAAAAGAGAAAAAGGAGAAAGAAAAAAAAAAAACAAGCAAAAAACAGTAACAAAAAATGATGAAAATACTATATTGTTATCCACATTCAGTCTCCATAGTCCCTCTCTGTGGGTACTAATGGTTCTCTCAACACAAGTCTATTGAAATTACCTTGAATCACCTCATTGTTGAAAAGGATCAAGTTCTTCCTAGTCGATCTTCACCTAATCTTCTTGTTGTTACAATGTACCCTTGATCTACTCATTTCCCTTATCATCAGTTCTTGTAAGTCTTTCCAGGCCTTTCTGAAACCATCCTGCTGATTGTTTGTTTCTTAAAGAACAATAATATTCCATTATATTCATATATCATAAATTATTCAGCCACTCTCCAAATGATGGGCACCCATCAGTTTCCAATTTCTTACCACTATACAAAGGGCTGCTACAAATATTTTTACATATATAGATTCTTCTCCTGTTTTATTATCTTTTTGGGATACAGACCCAACAAAGGCTGCTGGATTAAAGGGTATGCCTAGTTTGACAGCCCTTTGTGCAGAATACCAAATTGCTCTCCAGATGGTTCGATCAGTTCACAATTCAAACAACAATGTATTAGTATTATTAGTATTATCATATAGTATTGTTGTTGCTGTGTATAATGATCTCCTGGCTCTGCTCATTTCACTCAGCATCAGTCCATGCAAGTCTCTCCAGGCCTCTCGGAAATCGTCCTGCTGGTCGTTTCTTACAGAACAATAATATTCCATAATATTCATATACCATAATTTATTCAGCCATTCTCCAATTGATGGGCATCTATTCAGTTTCCAGTTTCTAGCCACTACAAAAAGGGCTGCCACAAACATTCTTGCACATGTGGGTCCCTTTCCCTCCTCTAAGATCTTTTTGAGATATAAGCCCAATAGAAACACTGCTGGGTCAAAGAGTATGCACAGTTTGATAACTTTTTGGGCATAGTTCCAAATTGCTTTCCAGAATGGTTGGATCCGTTCACAGTTCCACCAACAATGTATCAGGATACACTGGTCTTCTGAAACAGGACAAAGTAGCCCATGCTGTTGTATTTTGGTTAGAGCCTCCCATTATATTCTCCACGTGGAGTCTCTTTGCCTTGGGCCTGCCTGCACTCCACAAGCACTGGACTGTGTTCCCCTCAGGCCAGTTGATATAGACCTTTCCTGAAGTCCTTCCAAGATATCTTAAGCAGGAAATGTATTACACTCCAAATATTTGTAGGTTCTTTCACTTCAAAATGCATTCGGAGGCTTAGTCTAGAGTTGGTTCTGAGGAAAGTCAGGAAGAGGTCAGGCAAAATCTTGTCTACTTTCTGCCATCTTGACTCTGCCCCATAATTTAGATTTTGAAAATAAATCATTTGATCTAAAATAATGACATTAAATCTAGACAGAAACAGGCATTACTAATGTACATATAAGGATCTTAATATGCCTCAAATTTATTTAACATTATATGTTAAATGTCATTGATGTTTTATTATACTTTTATTCATTTTGTTAAATATTTCCCAAATACATTTCAATTTAGTTTAATTTGTACTGTTATGGGTCACATGCAACTAGGGCTTTCATGTTTTATATCTCTGTAATAGAATAACATCCTATTTTGTGAAGTCAGGTAAGTTTCAGGTTCCAACTATGAAATTCATTACCTGCGACAGATACTGTACTTGGTGAAGTCACCTGTATTTTTTTAATAAAGAGTTTTCTTGTCTTCAAAATGGAATTCATAATTCATGGATATTCTGTTTGTTTTTTTTTTTTCTGTGAAGAACACTTATTGAACTTTAAACACAATATAAATAGGGCAACATTTATTTTTTTTTTCTTGTCTGCTATTGGTGGTCTGAGATTTTCTTAAAATGAGTGTGACAACATAATTCTTTTAGCAATTGAAAATTAGTCATTTCATTTTCAAGAAATATTTCTTTCAAAAAAAACTTGACACATTTATCCTATAATTTGGACTTGAGAAGCATGAAAAACTTTTTAAAAGAATTTAGCAATTCTTTATTTTCATTAAAACTAGACTAAAATTAATGCATGGTAATATTATTTCTTTGGTCTTGATCATCTTTTGATAATAAATCTCAGAGAAAATGTTGTAATAAATAATGTGAATTACTTTGTTTAACATAAAGAAAAAATATTCTATGACTTAGCAATGAATATAAAAAGTGTGTTTGTAATACACATCTCTGAACTGTTGTATAATATCCAAATTCCCAATAAAGGATTCTTTTCAATAGGCCACTGGGTATTTTAAAAATAGCTCATCTTTAATTTTCAGTTCACTATCTGCCAACCTTTACTCTTCTGTAGTCATAACTTTTATGAATGCTGAACTCTTTATTACCCACAATGGATATATTATATCTTGGAAATTCAGTTACTACAATTTTCTTAAGTGAGAAAGAACCACACTAATGACTCTTAGCTATCATTTTCTCATTTCCTTTCCTTCACTTTTCAGTGTACTGTGTGGGACAAACTATCATGGTTGATCATGTTTTGATAATCAATTTGTCATATACTTTTTAACCTTTGAAGTAATTACATTGTTCGTGATGACTAAGGCCATTAGTCTAATAACCATAATTAGTTATAATTATGCAAAATGGGGATGTTAGGTAATAGCATCCTCTGTTTGTTGTTCTCTATAGAACTCATTAATGATATTTATGGCCACTTACAAAACAAAGTGCCTTATCCATATGCTGAATGGCCTGTAAACTATAATGTCAACAGTATTAGGCCCATTGGGCTGGCACTTTTCCTCATTGTAAGCTGGTGGCAATTAATAGTTAGCATGTGTCTACTGGTGACAAATTAATCATTTGGTGTCAGTTGTTTATATTATGCCAAATAATCATTCTAATATCACTTGCAACCCCTCAAATGGCATGACCAATTTATATGCATTATTTTGATATAATCTTCACTTTGTTTCCCTAAAAATTACTTGGAAGTGTGAAAGCAGGAAGGAATATAGAAATCTCTTTCATATAGGAAATTTTGAATAATACTTCACTGTATTCCATGGAATTGGTTTCAATCCTAGTTAACTGCTTATATCTCATATTCTTTTAGATAAGAAGCTTTTTACCTCAGTGAATGAAAAAAACTCAGGAGATTTATGAACTTGGGAAGAGAAAAAGCGAGGCTGATCCTGGCCAACAATTCACAATTTCTGAAGGTCCAGAAGAGGAAATGAGTATTTTGTCCTTTCATTTTCTGCCTTAAACCTCTCAAAATTTTCAAAGAAGGAAAATCCCTGATTACATATATTTGACACTATTAGAGTGGCTGAATGGTTTATCATATAAATATTACTTTAAAACATTTCATGCTTTGAAAATTGGGTCTGTACTCAGATAAATAATTACAATTTAAAAATACAGAAAAATTGATTTCTGGAGAGAAGGAACATAAATATCTGGAGGGGTGAGGAGGAGAACAAATACCTGTAGGAGTGAGAAAGGTTCTGTTGTAGAAAGTGGAATATATAGGCAAAAGATTCCAAATGCAGTGATTGGCATAAAGTAGGTGTATAATAAATGTTTTTTTGGATTGCTTAAGAAGAAAGAATTTTTCATAAAGGAAGGGAGAATCAGTTTTCTCTCCTTGACAGCATTTATCATGGCTTCTTTTATTCCCCCTTCTGAAATCAAGGTAATATATGGATGGATTTTCAGTGCTGCAATTTAGAAACATGTAATCATCTTTTCACTATTTACTTCTTCAGTGTTTCAGGAAATTTCAGATGTCAGGGATGTGGGTGTTCCCATAAATGGTATTGATCACTAAATATCCATCTTTGCTTTCTTCTTTTGTGCAATCCTTCTGGAAAAAAAAGAGTGCATGCAACTTTCTTACAAATAAGAAATTAAATATAGATATATGATAATATAGAGATAATGAATATATGTGATACATACTTATATGAAATATATGTATATACATCCATAGATTTAAATATTCACATGCATACATACATGCATGCATATATAACTATATATACACACATGCATGTATAATTAGAGTGCTATCCAACTCTACCTTGCTCCTCATACAGGCACAGGGAATTTATTTTTACTAATTAGAAGAGAGTCTCACACCAATTGGCCAATTGGCCAATTGACTATTTGGGGTTACATATATACATGCCATTATTTTTTCAAGTTTCTGTCTTCATAGGATTATGCAAAATATAAGATGATTTTGAGTTTTGCTAAGGAAATATTTTACAAAGCTCTAATTACACTATATGTAATTCTAGTGATAAATTCTGTATGAGGTCTGAGGATCAAACTCTCTAGGTTCAAAGAATTGAATCATAAAAAAGCAGACCCTTCTTCTGTCCTGCCTCTGATTGCTTGACCTTTTATTATTATTGTTATTATTATTATTCCAGCAATCTTTGAAGATTATCCTATAAAAGTCACTCATTCAAAGAGCAAAAGATGAATTTCATATGTACTTATACTTAGGTACCAGAATTAAGGTAGAATTCTGGTAGATCCAGAATTAAGACTTTAGATTAAAAATCAACAAAAATGATACTGGTTTTGGAAGGGGGAAAAAAGTAACTGCCTAAAAACTTTTCTCCAGTAAGCTCTAATATAACATGATAATTGCATTTTGATTTTAGTTAGCAATTTTATTCAGTTCTTTGATACTTTGTTCTTCACATATTAGATAAAAATGATATTTGGCTAACAGAAATTGATAGAGGCATTTAGTGGAGCTTTGTAAATCACTCCTGGCTTAATTATTCTGGGTAAATAATATTTTATGCCACAAAACTTGACAAAAAAAATTCAATGGAACTGAATTTTCTACATGTATGTGTCAGCACAGACTGCATAGGAATGGCAATGTTATAAAAAGATTTTTAAAGTACAAAATGCCATTTTAAAAATAAATGATGCAATTTCTCTAAATAAGTGGCCCCATAAGTGTCATCTCAATTACTGCCAACTACTATTAGAGGTGAATGTTTATGCAGTTTAACAAAATGCAAATTATTTAATTCTCTGCGGGTACATTTCTTCATTGATTCATTAAATATTTATTAACTGCCTCCTATGTGAAGAAACATTGTGTCTATAGGACAGGAGTCCTTAACTTTTTATTGTGTCATGGAAATCTGGTATAGTTTATGTATTCCTTCTCAGAATAATAAAATCATAAACAAAAGTGCAATTAAAAGAAAATCAATCATATTGAAATACTATTATTATGATCATTATTATTATTAATAGTAGTAATGGTAAAAGAAGAAAGAGAAGAAAGAAGAAGCAGAAGAACAAGAACAAGAACAAGAAGAACAAGAAGAAGAAGAACAAGAAGAAGAAAGAAGAAGATGGAAGAAGAAGATGAGGTTAAAGACTCTTGCTGTAGCCATTGATAGGCATTCTTTGATGGATCTGCAATCTCATCCATATTTTTAGTCCTTCCACTGAGAGAGTTCACAACCAGCCTACATCATATTATCTTCTGTGACTCCTGCTCATGCCCTCCATTAAGTGCCCCACTGAGGAACCAAAAAGTAATAGTTTAGATTAGATTAGATAAATCTAAAATTTCATTCATACCAGTGAAGTACCTAGCCTATTCATGTGTGAATTTATGTTAGAATGTTGGATCTACTATTTAATTATATTTGTGATATGTTTGCAGAAGTCATTTACTATCTCTAGAAATTTTCATCTTTATCTGTAATTCTTCATCTTCAAAAGGAACACATTAGTTTAAACAACATTTGAGGTATCTTCTAGTAGTAAATATATATAATCAATATGACATAAGTATATGTCATGAAACATTCCTTGTAAAAGTATTTATATTAACTATCATTTCATCAAAATATATTTAATACATGTGTAGGTTATTTTCATAAAGACCTTGTAGATTTGATGAGTTGATTATTATAAAAATTTTCTGTATTCATTTCTACCAATAATAAGTCTATTGTTTTTCAATCATTTCAATCATATATGATTCTCTAGAATGCCATTGGGGGTCATAGGCTATATGCTAAAATGTTTTCCCATTTCTTCTTCCAGCTCATATTATAGATGAAGAAACTAAAATAAATTTCATTTTAATTCCTCCAGAGTCTCACTACTAGTATTGGAAGCCAGATCTAACTTGTGCTCTTAACTCCAGACCTAGTTCTATACACTGCACCATTAAACCACCACCCAAAATTAAGTATTTGATTCTCTTTGAAATTTGCTAACTTCCTTTCTTTTTTCTATCTCATTAACAAATTCTTCAGTATCTTTGACACTATACTGTTTCCACTTTGGTCTTTTTTTCTCTATACTTGGTGCAGCCTCATTTGTATATATTTTTCCTGAAATTTCAATATTCAATATTCAAATGCAAAATTTCTGACTTTTGGATCTAATATTGGTGTCTCAAATATTATCGAGGGTAAAAGAGATATTATTACAGAAATATTTATAGAAGTTTTCTTTTAAACAATGAATACTTGGTTTCTTCTTCCTCTTTCACCCTTATATGTTGTTAAGAAAATCTGACCTATTTGTACTTTTTTTTTTTACTTTTAAATTGTTTTCCCTTCTTATCTTGGTATTTTATGAAATGATGTTCCTCTTAATTTTCTACTTTTTTTCTGAAAGGTGTTATAAACAACTTAATATTTTAAAATATTTTCATCTTAGTTGACATATTTCTGTGCTTGACCAAGAGAACAAATGTTTTATGATTGAGCTATTTATATATTCTTTTACTACCCACTATGAAAGTTGATTTAAATTATATGAAATTGCCTAGAAAACTTTTTGTAATTAAATTGTGCATACTCCATCATCTAGCAATATCTCTACTGGACCTATATCACAAAGAAATCATGGAGGAGGGAAAGGGGACCCACATTTGCAAAAATGTTTGTGTCTTTTTTGTACTGTCAAGAAATTGGAAACTGAGTGGATGCCCATCAGTTGGAGAATGACTGAATAAGTCATGGTATATAAATGTTATGGAATATTATTGTTCCATAAAAAAAGACCAGCAGGATGATTTCAGCGAGGCCTGGAGTGACCTACATGAAGTGATGCTAACTGAAGTGAGTAGAATTAGAAAAACATTTTACACAAAAATAGCAAGAATATACAATGATCAATTCTGATGGACATGGTTCTTTGCAACAATGAGATAATTCAGCTCAGTTACAATGGTCTTGTGATGGAGAGAGCAATCTGTACTCAGAGAGAGGACTGTGGGAACTGAATAAGGAGCACAACATATTATTTTCATTTTTGTTGTTGTTATTGTTGTTTGCTTGCATTTTGTTTTCTTTCTTTTTTTCCTTTTTGTTCTGATTTTTCTTGTGCATCATGATAATTGTGGAAATATGTATCAAAAAATTGCACATGCGGGGCGGAGCCAAGATGGCGAACTGCGGACAGCTTTCTCTGTGAACTCCCGGGACATTCCCTCAAACCCAGACAAAGTAAGCCTTCCAACTGGTTTCTAAGTGAGAGCACCTCCAAGCATTCGGACTACAACGCACTTCTATCAAAGATCTACTGTGAAAGAACTCCGGAGAAGGTTAGCCTCAGGGGAAATCGGCCGCTGGTCGCAATCAGACTCCAGCCGGGGCGGAAGTCAGGGCTGCGATAGAGGGGCGGATTTTGGGCACCCAGGAAGCCCCTGGGAGACGCCTGGGCCACTTTGCTCTGCTTGCGGGCAGGTGCTTTGGCAGATCTGCCTTTGGAAGGGGGTGGATGAGAACAGCTGAAAACGTGGTCCTGGTGCGAATCTAGCCCGACCAGCCTCAGACCGGAAGTCAACTCGGCAAACTGCCCCAGGGCAAATA
>JAJPUD010004196.1:184500-208337 GCA_023553655.1 Myrmecobius fasciatus
AATTAGTTGTTTTTCCTAGGAGATATTTCATATTTTCTTCTATTTTTTCATTTTTTTTGTTTTTGTTTGACTGAATCTTGAAGTGTTATTGAGTCATTCACTTCAATTTGTTCAGTTTTAATTTTTAAAATATTATTTCCTTCAGTTATCTTTTTTAGCTCCTTTTGTAACTAGCCAATTGAATTTTTTCGTTCATTGCATTCTTTTTCCATTTTGCCAATTTTATTTTTCAGTGAATTGCTGTCTTTCTCCAATTCACCATTTTCATTTTCCAGTGAATTGATGATTTTTTCCAATTCACTATTTTTTTTTTCTAGTGAATGGGTGATATTTTCCATTTCACCAGTCTTGTTTTCCAGTTTTTTTCATCTCTGTTGCAGGGTGTTATTTTCTTCTTGCACTGATCTCAATTCATCTCCCCATTTTTTTTTCTAGCTCTCTTTTGAGATTCTTTATGCAATCTTCCAGGTAAGCCTTTTGAAAGGGGGACCAGCTCATGTCCACCTTTGTGGCTTTCTCTGGGATTGCTTTCAGAATCTCAGGATCTGAGGTCTGTCCTTTCTCTTCGTAAAAGCTGTCTATGGTGAGATCTCTCTTCTGCTTCTTGCTCACCTTTTTGAGCTGATTTCTGAAACAAGTGCCGGACTGGTAGCTGGTTCAATTTGCCCTGGGGCAGTTCGCAGAGTTGACTTCCGGTATGGGGCTGGTCGGCTAGATCCACACTAGGACCATGCTTTCAGCTGCTCTCAATCACCCTTTACCAAAGGCAGATCTGCCAAAGCACCTGCTTGCAAGCACATCAAAGTGGCCCAAGTGTCTCCCAGGGACTCCCTGGCTGCCTAGAATTCACCAACCTCTTTCCCAGCCCCACTCCCCTCTGGCTGCGCTGGCATCTGAGCACAGCAAGCTGCCGATCCCCTGCACGTCTGAAACTGACCTGCTCCGGAGTTCTTTCAAAATAGATTTTTGATACAAGTGCGTTGTACTCCAAGTGTTTGATTGAGCCCTCACTCCAGAACCATTTCGGAGGCTTAATTTGTCCTGGGTCTGAGGGAAGGTCTGAGGAGCTCACAGAGAATGATGTCTGCAGCTCACCATGTTGGCTCCGCCTCCAGACCAAAACTTTATTATGAATTTGCAGTCATCAAAACTATTTGGTACCCGCTAGAAAATAGAATGATATATCAGTGGAAGATTTTAGGTACAAAAGACACAGTAGCCAATGATTATAATAATCTATTGCTTGATAAATTCAAAGATCTCAGTTTCTGGGATAAGAACTTAGCATATGACAAAACCTGAGAAAACTGGAAAATAGTATGGCAGAGTAGGCATTTACCAGTATCTCATATTTTATAACAGGATAAGGTCAAAATGGGTAAATGATTTAGTCATAAGGCATGATACCATAAGCAAATTAGGAGAGCAAGGAATAGTTTACCTGTCAGATCACTGGAGAAAGGAGCAATTTATGACCAAGCAGAAAATAGAGAATGTTACAGACTGCTTAACTATACATGCCTTTTGGTCCAGGATAACCACTACTAGTTCAATATCCCAAAAAGATCATGAAAAGGGATGAAGGAGTCACATATAAAAAAATGTTTATAACAACTCTCTTTGTGATGGCAAAAAAAAAAAATGAGAAAGTGAAGGTAACTCCATCAATTGAAGAATGGCTTAACAAATTGTGATATATGGCTGTAATGAAATACTATTGTTCTATAAGAAATGATGTGCGGGAAGATTTTAGAAAATCCTTGAAAGACTTATATGAATTGATGATGAATGAAGTGAGCAGAACCAAGAGAATATTGTACACAGTTATAGCAACATTGTGTGATCAGCTTTGACAGATTTATTTCTTCTAGCAACAAAATGATCTAAGACAATCCCAAGAGATCCATAATTAGAAAATGCTATCCATATCCAGAGAAAGAACTATAAAATCTGACTGCAGATCAAAGAATATTATTTTCATGTTTGTTTTGTTGTTATTTCTTTCCCATGATCTTTCCCTTTTGTTCTGATATTTCTCTCATAATATATATTTAATATAATTGTATATGTATAACCTAAGTTACAATGTTTGCTTTCTTGGGGGTTGGGGGTTGAGATGAACAAAGTAAAAAAAAAAATTGGATAGCAAAATCTTTTAAAAGTAAACATTGATCTTATTGTCATAGTTCTTTTCAACAATGAGATGATTCAGGCCAATTCCAAAAGACTTGTGATGGAAAGAGCTATCTGTATCCAGGGAGGGGACTATGGGGAGTGAATATGGATCATAACAAAGCATTTTCAACTTTTTTGTTGTTGTTTCCTTGCTTTTTTATTTCTCTTTTTTCCTTTTTGATCAGATTTTTCTTATGCACCATGATACATATAGAAATATGTATAAAAGAATTGCACAGGTTTAACATATATATTGGATTATTTTCTGTCTTGGGAAGGAATAGGGGGAAAGAAGGGAAATAAATTTGGAACACAAGGTTTTCAAGGATGACTGCTGAAAATTATCTTTGCATATATGTTTAAAATAAAAAAGATTTTATTAAAAAATAAATGTTGAAAACTATTTATATGTAATTGGAAAAATATTAAGTGACAAAAAAAAGAAATGTAGAATGTAGCATGAATTTATCAGCCTTTATTTCTTATTCCTCTTTCAGGTAGCATAGGTCAATGATTCTGAATAACCATGAAACAAACATCTTACTAGTAAATATGAGTGATCTAATCACATCTGTTTAACTGATTTCATCAAAGGTACATAATTTCTGGGTTATTTCTTTTTTGCCTTTTTTTTTTAATCAGGACCTGCTTTGTTTCAAAAATTTTCACTGGGATTTCTGTTCCCCTGTTTTTAGGGCATAGAGACTGTATTCCTCAAATATCTACTGTATATATAACATGATAAGTTCAGATATGACTGGATTGTTTACATGTCAATTCTTCATTTTTTTGCTCCATTGGGGGGGGAAACATGACAGCTATTCATTTTTTGTTGTTGTTCGTCGTGGTGGTGTTGGTGATTTTAGGGAGAAGGTTAATAAAGGTAATCCTTTGTCCTTGGTCACTGGCCTCCAGATGGCAAGCTGTTATGTAAAGCAACAATATTTTTCAAAGTAATCTTTTGGAGGCCAACTAATAATTTTATCACAAATAGTGCCCCCCATGTCATATATGCCACTGAGTTCCCTGACACTTGGCAAAATTATTTAGTAATTATTTAGCTGTTTAGTGTATAAAAGATAATTGTAAATGAGTTCATAAAAATGAGCATTTTTATAACTTGTGAATTTGTTATAAAATATCCATGTATCTTATAGATAGAGGTGATGTGTCATGGAAATCTACAATTACTAATAACCAAATTCCTGGAGAGGTTTAAAAGAGTTGCAGCAAATTACTGCTTTTGCCTATATTTCCTAATACATTAAAATTTGTTTAAGTCCTTCCCATTCTGTATTTCCAATCTGGAAATCCATAACAGCCAATGTCCATTCTTTGGGATAGGAGCAAGGCATCTATACAGAGATAATTTTTTTCTTATTCTTTTAAAATTCAACTTTTATTTTCAGATCAGCATTCTCTGTGTGTATCTCTCTGTCTCTTTCTCTGTCTCTCTGTTTCTGTCTCTGTCTCTCTCTGTGTGTTTCTCTGACTCTCTCTCCATCTTTCTGTGTCACTTCCATAGACACATAATCTGTTAATATGGCAAAACTGAGAAAGCAAGACAATCTAAATGCTTGTTAAAACATGTAAAATCAAGCAAAATTAATTCCTAAATTTTCCTTATCTGGAAGGAAAAAAATGTCTCCAACTGTACTCTGAGTCCATCACCTTTCCATCAGGAAGTTGATAGAATTTCCTTGTTTATTTTCTCTTGTAATCTTGATCCCTGTTACAAGAATTGTCCGGAGGTGAAAAACAGGCAAAAACACAAATATCCTTCATGTGCGACACATGAATAAGACCCACAAATCCTTAACGTGCATTTTTTTTCCTCATCCCTAAAACACTTATTAGTCATCAAGATCCTTCCCAGTGGTGATATCATGCCTTTAGGATTACATTAATTGGAAACAATTCCTAATCAATGACTATTTAACTTTCTTTGTATTAGGTTAGCTAGCATAAATAGTAGGCTATAGATAGTTTCATGGATTCCACATTTAATTTCTCTTCTTTCATCATAATACTTTGCATATTTAAAGGGCTATTGCCTACGTATCTATCTAAAAAACAAAACAAAACAAAATACAGAAAACAACTACAAAACCCAAAACAACAATAAAAAGCACTAGACAAGCGAAAAAAAAAAAAGGCACAAACCAAAGAAATAAAGAAAAGCAGAGGTTTTAGGCTTCGTATATTTTAATATGCCCCCACACCAATGCATATCTTGTTGTTGTTATTGTTGTTGCTGTTGTTGTTTACTGATCAAGCCTTCTTTCATAAGAAACAAAGTTCCAATAAAAATTTGCTGGATCTAAGAAATGCTTACAGCTTCACTTTGCAAAATATCCAGGGTGCCTTATAAGTTGCATACCTAGGGTTTATGAAAGATTTTTTTTTCTCCTGAAGTTGTGTGGTTATGAAAATATCGAAATATAACCTAGATAAACCAAAAGAATTATTAACAATTTCATTTATTTTATTCTGAACTTAAGAAATGAAATAAAAGCATTTTCATAACATAATAGAATAGAAAAAAAGAAAAAATATAGTACATGAAACTGCATATCTATTATATACAGCTTGTTATTCCTTTAAAAAACATAATAAAATTATAAACTATTTTTTTCATCCCTTCTTTCTTCTCTCTCAACACCCTATGGATAACTACCATTAGATAACTCTCATTAGATACACATGTGTATATATGTAAAACCATTCTATGCACACTTCTGCTTATCAGTTCCATCTCTGGATACAGATAGTGGCTTCCTTTGTAGGTAACGGGTATTTATAATAGTCAAAATCCAGTAGGGTGAGGTGTGAAAGAAAATGCTCATTATCACCAATATTATTCTAAAATCTATTGTAAATCCTACTAATAAGAGAAGAAAAAAATAGAAGGAATCAGAAGAGGTTAAAATAAGTAATAAAACTATCTTATTTTGCAGATATCAAAATATTTTTGGAAAATTAATAAAATAACAATAATTTCTGAAAAGTAGCAGTGCTATAAATCTATGTGAATCATAAGTATATATATATATATATATATATATATATAATAAAACCAAGAAAGAAAAGATAATAAGGGAAACCCCATTTAAAATAAGTCCAGACAGTATAAAATACCTGTCAAGACAAACCCAGGAACTATATGAACAAAATTATTTTTAAAAAAAGTTTTACACAAATACATCTAAATCATATTTAAATATTTGGAGAAATATTAAGTCCATGGATAAGCAGGGTCTGTATAATGTAATAAATATAATAATTTTACATAAAATTATATATTTAACATCACTCTAATTAAATTAGCCCCCAAAATTTTACTGAATTAGAATAATAAAATGCATTTGAAAAATGGAAGAAATTCAATCCAAAAGATTAGCAAGGACATCATTAGTGAATTGTTGGGTTAATGGCCATCTCAAACAGCATAACTTGGTATTCATAGGATTTGGATTTTTTTAAATTTATTTTTTGAGGCAATTGGGGTTACCTTACTTGCCCAGGGTCATACAGCTAGTAAATGTAAAGTGTCTGAGGCTACATTTAAACTCAGGACCTCTTAATTTTAGGGTCCTGTGTTCTATCCTGTACACTATCTAGCCGTTCCTATTCATAGGATTAAAGTTAATTAAGTACCCTGTTGTTTTTTTGCCCTTGAACCTAATTGCCTTGTAAAGCATATACCAATCAGTAAGTTAACCATTCAACCAACCAGCACTTATTAAACACTGTTCTAGATGCTCCCCTCAAAGCTTCTAATCTCAAAGAGTTTACATTTTCTTAGCAGAGACAGCATATAAATAAAAACCACAGACAGAGTAATTGAGGAAATGGGAGAGGGACCCAAAGGGGAAGCATTTGAATCAAGGTGAATCAAGAAACATCAATTGGCACTTGAGCTGGGCTTTGAAAGGATCTAGAGATAAATATTATTTTCTGTACATATATGAAACTTCATACATTTCCCAGCATTTGGAAATGAAGAGTAGCAGATATCATATTGAGACTATTTTTATCCTGGACCTATTTCTCCCCCAATAAGGTATGACAAAATCTTTGGGATAAAAAAGATGGGATCTCTATTTGGTAATTAACAAGTTTTCATGAAACCATTTTTTGGATTTATTTTGCTCACAAGCCTGTGTTTTCTTATTCATTTAGTGCATAAATCTGTCTAGAGAGTGGCAATATACTAAGAAGACAGTTTTCAGGGCAATTTTTCTCTTGATGGAGAAAAATTGATTATTTGCCTCCTTCCATATGTCTAACAATTTCCAGTTTGCCAAGGCTATCTGAGCCCTTCATTCTACTTAATACTCCTAGGGAAATATCTGGGATGGATTTTTGTTCCAGGAATCTTTGTTTTGAGAACTTAAACTGAATATCTATATTCTATTCAATAAGGAATAGATAGGTAGCACACTGGATAAACTGTCAAGCCTGGAATCTGGAAGAATCATTTTCTTTCTTTTTTTTTATTAAAACTTTTTATTTGCAAAACATATGCATGAGTAATTCTTCAACTTTAACCCTTACAAAGCTTTCTGTTACAAATTTTTCCCCCCTACTCCCCACCCCTCCCCTAGATGGCAGGATATCCACTACATGTTAATTATGTTAAAATACTTGACAAATTGAATATATATATATATATATATACATATTTCCACACTTATCATTGCTGTGCAAGAAAAATCGTATCTACAAGAAAGAAAAATCAGAGAAAGGGAACACAATACAAGCAAACATCGATAGAGAGCATGAAAACATTTCATATCCCTCTCTCTGGGAGCATATGGCTTTCTTCATTGAACAATTGGAACTGGTTTGAAACATTTCATTGTTGAAGAGAGCCATGTCCATCAGAATTGAATGTCATATAATATTGTTGTTGCCATGTATAATGATCTGGTTCTGCTCATTTCACTCAGCATCAGTTCATGCAAGTCTCTCCAGGCCTCTCTGAAATTGTCTTGTTGGTCGTTTCTTACAGAACAATAATATTCCATAACATTCATATACCATAATTTATTCAGCCACTCTCCAATTGATGGGCATCCCTTCAGTTTCCAGTTTCTAGCCACTACAAAAAGGGCTGCCACTAACATTCTTGCACATGTGGGGCCCTTTCCTTCCTTTATGATTTCTTTGGGATATAAGCCCAATAAAAACACTGCTGAGTCAAAGAGTATGCACAGTTTGATAACTTTTTGAGCATAGTTCCAAATTGCTCTCCAGAATGGTTGGATCCATTCACAGTTCCACCAACAATGCATCAGTGTCCCAGCCCTCCCACATCCCCTCCAACATTCATCATTAACTTTTCCTGTCATTTTAGACAATCTGATAGGTGTGGTGTGGTACCTCAGGGTTGTCTTGATTTGCATTTCTCTGATCAATAGTGATTTGGAGCACCTTTTCATATGACTACAAATAGTTTTAATTTCATCCTCTGAAAATCATCTGTTCATATCATTTGACCATTTATCAATTGGAGAATGGCTTGAATTCTTATAAATATGAGACATTTCTCTATATATTTTAGAGATGAGACCTTTATCAGAACCCTTAAATGTAAAGATGATTTCCCAATTTATTGCTTCCCTCCTAATCTTGACTGCATTGGTTTTATTTGTACAAAAACTTTTTAACTTAATATAGTCAAAGTTATCTATCTGGTTTTCAATTAAGAGTTCCATTTCTTCTTTGGACATAAATTTATTCCATCTCCATAAGTCTGAGAGGTAAACTATATTACATTCCTCTAATTTACTTATAGTATCACTCTTTATATCCAGATCATGAACCCATTTAGATCTTATCTTGGTATGTGGTGTTAGATGTGGGCCAAGCCCTAATTTCCTGGAAGAATCATTTTCAACTATGACTTAGTAATTTTGTGACCTTAAGTAACTCTATTAACCTAGTTTGTCTCAGTTTTTCTTTTTTTTTATGTGAAATGGAGAAGAAAAGGCCAAAGTACTCCTTTTACTTTGCCATGTGAACCCCATATGGCATCACAGAAAGTTGAATGTGACTGAAATGACTAAACAATATGTTCTTTTGATATTCATCTTTGGGTTATCATAATTAAGACAAATTCCAGGCAAATTCATATAAGTAATTCAAATAAATATTTTTTTTTCTTTCAACATACAGTCACCAAGCAAGACAAATGGCTCAGTACCACCTATTCGGCCTCAAAGTATTTTTTTAACATCACTTCATATTTAAAACTTGGCACTCAGCAGAGGGACACTCTTTTTCTCAGATGAAGACAAAATAAATCTCAAGCTTGGGACTCAAATGTTTATTGTGTTTATAATTCCTGTTGGCCTAACAAATTTCCATTGAGAACTGAGGCATAGTTGGTGTGAGGCAGCATAGTACACTGAGGCAAAATATAGATTATAAAGAAAAAAAATATATTCATTCTCAGAGCCAAACTCTCAGCAACTTAACCATTATTTACTTTGGCAGGTTATTTAACCTCAAATAAAAAAAGATGAGGATGGACCCCAAACTCTCTATATTTTTCAGTTTTAAATCTACGATCATGTTTCAGTTTCCAAATTATCCTTCTGATTTTAACAATTATGTAAACCTATAACTTTTTTACAGAGCATTCCAACTTCATTCCTATCTGGATTCGCATTCATGACTTTGACCTGGTTCCTTATAGTTTCAGTTATTTTACATATACCAAACAAGCTAATTTGGTTTCCTTCAACTAAAAACAACAATGACAACAACAATGAAGTATGGTTGGAGTCTCCTAAAAGCAATCCATTACATTAGTTCTAAGTCTTCTGCTCTTTTCCTTGCTCCTTTTTTTCTCTGACTTTCCAAATATTTTTATTCTTTTTAAATCTATCAATAAACTACATAGTAAAAATAATTAATCTGGCTAATTCTATGCTATCATGAATTTTGCTAATTGATTCTTGAACTCATTGTTCAACTCTCTCCTGATCTCATTTTTTAAATCATAAAATGGCTCAAAGTCTACAAAAATATTTATGTTTTCAATTAACATTCTTTCCCCTTGCCTTAATTTGTCTTTGTCATTATATTATCCAAAAATTATCAGGGAAATAACTTTGAATTATGTATTATTTTTTAATGATGAATTTTCCTCTTCTGTTACAGGACCATGCAATCATACATGAGTCCCCTTAGTCTCCTATAGGAGACTATACTTATCACTATACTTAGCATGCTTCACATAGAGTATATACTTAATGAGGACTTTTTCATTCATTGATTCATTCTTTCCCTCTTGTTAAGTTGCAAATATAAAGGGTTTAGTCTTATATTTTATTTTACACTGGCCAAGAAAAGTCAATATGCCTTTCCCCATAATTGGAAAGTAGACAGAAACTTTAAAATGGGCTCTGAAATAAGAAGGAATCTTGTTCTAGAATAGAAGGTCATAGTCAACCACTCTTACATCATCAATTGGGTTAAAATTACCAGCACTTCCTACGATTGGTTCTTCATTTCAGTATCAATCTCCAACCCTAAATCTTCTAAACATAGGGGGAGAAGAATACATTCCTTAATTAAGGTTAGCATATTTATTTGGGACATTCTGTCTCAAAGAAGACCATCATTTGTTTCACAGTGATAAAACATTGATTATAATTGTAAGGTACATAACAAATAAAACCACATCTAAATCAGTTTATTAGGTCATTGATATTCAGATTATTGGCTTAGGTATATTTTGTTTACTAGTTTTCGAGTGTGGTAGTATTTGATCAACCAAAAAATATTCCCAATAAACTAAGAATATCATACTAGCTCTTGAATGACTCCCTTTCTAGGTGCATTACCTAGAACCACATACAACTGAGAGAAGAGGGAGATATTCCAGACCACCACAGCTACTAGGAGCCTTAAATTGTTCACCCTTTCTCCTTCTTTCACTGTTCCTGAAAACTTTTTGAAAGATTAGAACAGAATAATCAGATTATATCAGCACTGAAGGCAGAACAGAACTAACTTAAATAGCTGCTAGATCTGAGTGGGATCCCCCACTCAGATCTAGCAGCTATTTAAGTTAGTCTACATAAAACTAGCGTAACTTCTCTTCTTTTGTTAGTTTATTTTTAAAACAAAAATTACAAATGATCAACAAAGTAAAAGATTATTTATCCCCTTAGTAGTATTGCAGTTTCAAAAAATATCATTAGATTTCTTAGTTCTTTGAAAAAGAAGGCAAAGAGTTAGTTGTGGTGACACATATCTGTGATCCCTGACAATGGAAAAGTTTTAGGATTATGGTAGATGATGAGTTCAGTAACTCTATGGGCTAAAACTTCTCTGGTGTCCATTAAGTCCAGAACCAACATAAAAATGCCCTAAAGTAGGTTGGAAGATGCCACCAGGCTATGTTAGAAATGTGTTGGGCCAGGTTGAAAATGGAGCAGGTCAAAGGTTTCATGGGAAGGGGAGGGAAAGGAAGGAAGATAGATTATTTAACATAGGTAAAATAAAAAATCAATTTATTTCTTTCCTATATTTATAGTATGACATTTGCATAGTTCATATGTAGTTTTTATTTCCCTAGCATGCATTATAAATTTATATAGGATAAATACACTTAAACTGTGGGAACAATGTACTTTTTTGTCCATGTGGAAATTGATTGGAAATTGGTTGGAAATATCAGATTGAAAAAATACCACACTGAAAACAAAAGCTGCTGCTACTGCTAAAGTAAACATCCCAATCACAAATTCTGTCTTATTCACTAACTCAAAGAAAGAGCTCATAGCAAGGATTTTCTCAATCAAGAAAACAAGTGAAATCAAGAAAAATAGTGATCACCATTAAAACATTATGTTATTAATCACTGTCAAACTGCTAGTGAAAATATTTTGTTGAAGGCACTGATAGCACAGAAAAGGTTAAATTATTATATATAATATACATTATATATATAAAGTGGGTCTCTCTCTATATATATATGTATATATATGTATATGTATATATAACAAGTCAAAATCTGATTTATATTTTTTAAGAAAAATAATTTAGGTTGGCATGTATACTGAGTCACTTATGCCTGATGATGTATAAGAAATAGATGAGAACCTTCTGAAACTAGCCTTGAACCCTTTTTTTCCTGAATGCAAAGATCCATTATCAATAAAATGACTTTGGGAAAAACATTGCTGCATACTAAGGACCCTATTGATATTAATTTATTAATAACATTAAAATGATATTATTTAAGAAAAAAAGCTTGTATTAGCTAAGCACTTCAAGGTTTGCAATGAATTTTACAAATATTATCTGATCTTGTCCTCACAACAACACCGGGAAGTTATTGATATTGTGGTTCCCATTTTATAGATGCAGAAATTAATGTTATTTATTTATTTTTGTTTTCTGAAATTAAAACTTTTTATTTTCAAAACATACACATAGATAATTTTCAACATTCACCCTTGTAAAACCTTGTGTTCCAAATTTTTTTTCTCTCTCCTTTCCCCTGTGATTCTCTCCCCTACATAGAAGTTATCCAATATAAATTAAAGGTATGTTCTTCTATACATGTTTACATAATTATCATGCTGTACAAGAAAAATCAGATCAAAAAGGGAAAAAATGAGAAAGAAAACAAAATGCAAGCCAACAACAACAAAAAGAATGAAAATACTATATTGTGGGAGGACCCCATACAAACACCTCCTGGCTCTGCCTCTCTTTCTGGGGACCTTAAAAAAAATAAAATAAATACATAAAAATACAAAATAAAATAAGCAGGTTTCTTAGTTGGTGCCAAGGTCTGGCCCTTTTAATGTGGGCCTGGGGCAAATCTCTTGGAATTGCAATGCCCTTGAGAAGTCCCTTCCTTTCTAGGACCCCTACAAACCTCTCCTGCCTCTGCCTCTCTTTCTGGGGACCTTAAACAAACAAACAAAAATAAATAAACAAATAAATAAAAAATTTTTTAAAATACTATATTGTGATCCATACTTAGCCCCCACAGTCCTCTCACTGGGTGCAGACAGCTCTCTCCATCACAAAGACATTGGAACTGGTCTGAATCATCTCATTGTTGATGAAAGCCACATCCATCAGAATTAATCATTGTATGATCTTAATGTTGCTGTGTACAATGTTCTCCTGGTTCTATTCACTTCACTTAGCATCACTTCATGTAAGTCTTTCCAGGTCTTTCTGAAATCATCCTGCTGACCATTTCTTATAGAACAATAATATTCCAGAATATTCATATACCATAGCTTATTCAGCCATCCTTTAACTGATTGGGCATCCATTCAGTTTACAATTCCTTGCCTTTATGAAAAGGGCTGCTACAAAAATTTTTACACATGTAGGTCCTTTTCCCTTTTTATAATCTCTTTGGCATATAGGTGCAATAAAGACATTGCTAAATAAAAAGGTATGTACAGTTTGATAGTTCTTTGGTCATGTAACTACATGTAACTCTCCAGAAGAGTTGAATCAGTTCACAACTTCACCAACAATATATGTGTCCCAGTTTTCCCACATCCCCTCCAATAGTCATCACTATATTCTACTGTCATTTTAGCTAATCTGAGAAGAATGGAGTGGTACCTCAAAGTTGTCTTAACTTGCATTTCTCTGATCAATAGTGATTTAGAGCATTTTTTCATATGACTAGAAATGGTTTTAATTTATTCATCTAAAAATTGTCTGATCATTTATTTATCAATTGGAGAATAGCTTGTATCATATAAATTTGAGTCATTTCTCTATGTATTTTAGAAAAAAGATTTTTATCAAAACTGTTGGATTTGTTTTTCCCCTCAGTTTACTACTTCCCTAATAATCTTTTTTCCATTGATTTTGTTTGCACATAAACTTTTTAATTTAATATAATCCAAATTATCCATTTTGCATTACATAATGTACTCTAGTTCATCTTTGGCCAAAAATTCCTTCCTTTTCCATACATCTGAGAAGAACACTGTGCTTTGTTATAATTTGCTTACAGTATTATTCTTTATGTCCAAATCATAAATCCATTTAGACCTTATCTTGGTTTATGGTGTTGTGTGGGTCAATGCCAGTTTCTGCCATACTCTTTTCTAATTTTCTGAGATGTATTTGCCAAATAGTGAGTTCTTTCCCCAGAATTTGGAATCTTTGGATTTATCAAGCACTAGATTACTATAGTCATTGACTATTGTATCTTGAATCTAACCTATTCCATTGATCATTTACTCTTTTCCTTAGCCAGTACCAAATGTGCTGCTTTGTAAGAGAGTTTTAGGTCTTATACAGAAAGGCTACTTTCATTTGCATTTCTTTCATTAATTCCCTTGAAATTCTTGACCTTATGTTTTCCAGATAAATTTTGTTATTATTTTTTCTAGTTTTGTAAAATAATTTCTTGAGAGTTTGATTCTACCCATGAGCACTTGATGTTGTTTCAGTTGATTAGATCTGGCTTTATTACTGTGGAAAGTGTTTTGTAATTGCAGTCAAATACTTCCTAATTTTGTTTTGTCAGGAAGCCACCCAAATATTTTATATTATTTAAAATAATTTTAAATGGAATTTGGAATAGAATTTTAAATGGAGTTTCCTCACTATCTACTCTAATGCCTTTAATTTTTTTTTCTTATTGCTAAAGCTAATATTTCTAATGCACTATTGAATAGTAATGGTGATAATGAGCAACCTTATTTCACCCCTGATCTTATTGGAAATGGTTCTAGTTTATCCTCATTACATACAATACTTGCTGATGGTTTTACATAGATGCTATTGATCATTTTAAGAATAACTTCATTTATTCCTCTATTCTGTAGAGTTTTTAGTAGGAATGGGTATTAGTTTTTTCCCAATGTTTTTTCCACACCTATTGAAATTTCTTAGTTTGGTTACTGATATAGTGATCTATTGAACCATTCCTGCATTCCTGATAAAAATCCTACTTGGTCATAGTGTATTATCCTGGGGATAACTTGCTGTAAATTCTTTGCTAATATTTTATTTAAGATTTTTTGCTTCAATATTCATTAGGGAAATTGGTCTATAATTTCCTTTCTCTATTTTGACCCTACATGGTTTAAATATCTGAAGCATATCTGTGTCCAAAAAGGAATTTGTCAGGATTCCTTTTTTCCCCATTTTTTTTTCAAATAGTTGCATAGTTTGGAATTCATTGTTTTTTAAATATTTGGTAAAATTCACATGTAAATCCATATGGCCCTGAAGATTTTTTTTTTCTTAGAGTGTTAATAGCTTGTTCAATTTCTTTTCTAAAATGGGATTATTTATTTCCTCCTCTGTTAATTTGGGGAATCTATATTTTTGTAAGTATTCATTCATTTCACTTGTATTATCAGATTTATTGGTATACAGTTGGCAAAAATAGCTTCTAATTACTGCTCTAATTTCTTCTTCATTAATAGAAAGTTCCACCCTTTTCATTTTGATAGTAAGAATTTTATTTTCTTATTTCCTTTTTCTAATCAAATTGACTAAAGGTTTATCTATTTTGTTTGTTTTTTCATAAAACCAACTTTTATTTTTGTTTATTAGTTCGTTTTCTTACTTTCTATTGTGTTACTCTTTCCTTTTATTTTCAGAATTTAAAATTTATTACTTAATTGAGGATTTTTTAATATATTTTTCTAGGTTTTTTTTTTAGTTGCAGGCCTAATTTATTGACATTTTCAGATAATAAAAATTCCCCTAAGAAGTGCTTTGGTGGCATCTCATACATTTTGGTTATTGTCTCATTATTGTCATTCTCTTGGATGAAATTATTGATTGTGTCTATGATTTATTGTTTCACCCATTCATTCTTTAGGATAAGATTATTTAGTTTCCAATTAATATTTGGCCTATTTTCCCCTGTTACTTTATTACAATTAATTTTTATTGCATCATGATTTGAAAAGATTGCATTTACTATTTCTGCCTTTCTGCATTTGATTGTGAGGGTTTTAATGCCCTAATACATGTTTAATTTTTGTGTCTGTTTCATGTACCTCTGAAAAAAATTTCATATATATATATATATATATATATATATATATATATATATATATTCCCTCCTGTCCCAATTCAATTTTCTCCAAAGGTCTATAATACCTAACTTTTCTAACATTTTATTTACCTTTTTAACTTCTTTTTTATTTATTTTGTGGTCTGATTTATCTAGTTCTGTTAGAGCA
Organism: Myrmecobius fasciatus; assembly: GCA_023553655.1. Classification (NCBI taxonomy): domain Eukaryota; kingdom Metazoa; phylum Chordata; class Mammalia; order Dasyuromorphia; family Myrmecobiidae; genus Myrmecobius; species Myrmecobius fasciatus. The sequence goes on from JAJPUD010004196.1 coordinate 199,884, forward strand.
AGGTTGAGATCCTCCATATTATAGTTTTGCTGTCTATTTCTTCTCACAGCTCTCTTAGCTTCTTTAGGAATTTAGATGCTACACCACTTGGTGCATATATAGTTTGTATTGATATTACTTCATTATCTATGGTACTCTTTAGAAAGATGTAGTTTCCTTCCTTATCTCTTTTAACCAGATCTATTTTTGCTTTTGCTTTATATGAGATCAGGAATAGTAAACCTGTTGTTGTTGGTTTGTTTGTTTGTTTGTTTTTATCTCAACTATATTTATCACTCTTCTTTAAATGTTTTTTGTTTGTTTGTTTGTTTTGTTTTTTTTTTTTTCAAAAAAAGTATTGTAGAATTCTGGCTTTCAATTCAGGAGAGTTCACATTCACAGATAAAGTAATTAATTTTCTACCATCTGGTTTTCCCCCAAGTTATATTTTTCTCTTTTCCCCTTTCCCTCCACACCAATGTTTTGCTTCTAACCACCCCCTCCCTCATTCTGCCCTACACTTTCATTGCCTTTCCCCTCTTTCTTGTTTCTCCCCCTTTCTACTTCTGTTCTCCCTTCTATAACCTCTACCTTTCCTTTCCCTTTCTTTGCTACTTTCCTGTATGATGAGACAAGTTTCTAGATTAAACTAAATATGTCTGATTTTCTCCCTTTGTGTGAAATTCAATGAGATTAAGGTTCACACAATGCTCATTCCCCTCCCTTCTTTCCCTCAACTCTAATAGGTCTTGTTTTGCCTCTTCATGTGATGTAATTAGCCTATTTTCCTTCTGCTTCCCTCTTTTCCTAATACAATCCCTTTTCCATCTTCTTTTTTGTATCATCACAGAAAAACCAAATTATACCTATGCCCTGTAAGTATACTACTACAAATGTACAGTTCTCAAGAGTTAAAGATATCCTCTTCCCCAATGGGGATGTAAACATTTTAACCTTTAAAAACATTTTTTCTTTCCTTTCTACCTTTTTATGCTTCTCTTGAATTCTGTATTTGAAGATTAGATTTTCTGTTCAGCTCTGGTCTTTTCATCAAAAATAAATAAAAATCCCCAATGTTATTTAATGACCATCTTTTCCCTTGAAAGATAATGCTTAATTTGGCTGGATAGTTGATTCTTAGATGCAGTCCAAGTTCCTTTGCCCTCCAAATTATTATATTCTAGGCCCTTCAGTCCTTTAAAGTGCTTGATTTTGTAATTCTGTAATTTAGTTACAATATTCCTTAGAGATTTTATTTTGGCGTCTCTTTCAGTAGGTGATTGGTTAATTCTTTCAATGGCTATTTTCTTATCTGGTCCCAGGACATTAGCACAGTTTTCTTTGATGATTTCTTTTCTTTTTCTTTTTCTTTTTTTTTTAATTAAAGCTTTTTAGTTGTATAACATATGTATGGGTAGTTCCCCAGCATTGATCTTTACAAAGCTTTCCATTACAAATTTTACCCCCAGTCCCCTCCCTTCCCCTAGATGGCAGGAAGTCCATGACATGTTAATAATGTTGAAATACTTGACAAGTTATGCAAGAAAAATCCTATCTACAAGAAAAAAAAAAGAAAATCAGAGAAAGGCAACACAATGCAAGCAAATATCAATAGAGATCATGAAAATTTACATTGTGGTGCATATTTCATATCCCTCTCTTTGTATCTTTGATGATTTCTTAAAAGATGTCCAATTTGACTGTTAGCAAGACATTCAGTTAACTGAGAATTACAAAACTTTCGCTTTGACATAAACTGTTTAAACACAGGTTCTCAGTCATGAGCAATTGACTGTTAGGTATAATTGACGTTAAGTATAACTGTTTAATACCGAAAGACAAAAGGCTCATCTGGGAAATATCTTTTACAATTCATATAGTGAATTCTATACACAAGATAGAATAAAAATGAGTGAATAATTCACAGGGACTTCTTTATCTGATTATATCACTATGAAGAATGTAATGGAATAAAAAGGAATTTTATAACTTACCTTTAAAATTTACTACAAATTTGTCTCACAACAATCTTGTCCCTGTTATTTCATCTGTAAAGTTAGGGTAATAATAGTACCTACCATGTAAAATTGTTGTCAGGATCAAATGAGACAATAATTAATAATAGCATGGTATCTTAAATAGCTCTTATTATAGTGATCATTAATAATTATATTATTATATTATATTATAGTGATCATTGACCCTGAATGGGAAGCCACAAAGCTAGCATTTTACCTTGAAACCTATATTCAATGAACCTCAGTTTAAATCTTACCTCCGATGATCATATAGACCCTGGATCACTCATTTTAGTTTCTTGAGCCTTAGCTATCCTGTCTGTAAAATACAAGAATGGGTTAGTTGGCTTCTGAGAGCCCTTTTAACTATTTATTAATAGATAACATCTTCATGTACTCTCCCTCTTTTGAACCTACCATGATGCTGTCTAAGAAGTGAAGAATAACTCTACAGAAATGGAATGAAGAATGCCATGAAAGAAATGTATCCTCTCCTTCGTGCCACTAGTATTCTCGTAATACCAATGAAGAAAGTCTGCAGCAAATTAACTCTGCTCCAGTGAACATAATAGAGCATACTCATATGTAAAAAAGAGAGTCAAGTGTGATAGCACAGATGTGTAATCCCTAAAAACTTAAGAGTTTGAGATAGATGACTTGAGTTCAGTTGTTCAGGGTTCCAGTGGACTAAAGCTGCACTGGTATCTACATTAAGTTCAAAACCAATGCCCTAAAGTAGGTTGTAGGATTGTGCCAGGCTGTGTAGGGAAATTAAACTGGACCAGGTTGTAAATGGAAAGATCAAAAGTCTCAGGGAAGGAAAAAGAAAGATGAAAATAGGAGGCAGACAGAAAAACAGAAGGATTGTTTAGCTTATGTAAAGCAAAAAGTCAAGTAGTTTTCCATATTTTATAATGACATTTGGACTACTCATATGTAGTTTTTACTTTCTGAGCATGCAATATCAACTATTATAAATGCACTCAAACTGAGGAAATAATGTACTTTTTGTCTACATGGAAATTGTAATTTCTAGGTTGGAAATGTCAGGGTGCATAAGAGTGAATAGAATGCCAGACTTGGACTCAGGAAAATTCACCTTCCTGAGTTAAAAAATGATTTTAGTCATTTACTAAATGGGTAAGTCACCCACTTCAAAGAGGCCTAGAGAGACTTACATGAACTGATGCTAAGTGAAATGAGCAGAACCAAGAGATCATTATACACAGCAACAACAAGACTATACAATGATCAGTTCTGATGGAAAGGCTCTTTTGTCCCTGGGCAAGTCACTTATCCTGTTTGCCTGAGTTTCTTTTATGCAAAATGAACTGGAGAAGGAAAAGGCAAACTAGTATCTTTACCAAGAAAATCCCAAATAGAGTCGTGAAGAGTTGGACATGACTAAAAAATGACTAAATGACTAAACAATAACAAAAAATGCTATTCTAACCTACATAGCATTATTTATTTGTGAGATTTTTGGGGGAAGTGGGATGGCTATGGTCATGGGGAATTTCTATCCTGTGAAGGAGCATACGGGAGATAGACAATGAGGCTAATTATTTCTATGTAATAGTCATCTAATAATTGGGATGAATGAAAGTACAATTAATTCTAGTCTAAAGTTATTAATTATTATTTTTATTAAAGTGCTTTATTTGCAATACATATGCATGGGTAATTTTTCAACATTGATCCTTGAAAAACATTCTGTTCCAAATTTCCCCCCACCCCCTCCCATAGATGGCAGGTAGTTCAATACATGTTAAATATATTAAAATATATGGTAAATCCAATATGTGTATACATATTTATACAGTTATCTTGCTGCTAGAGAAATATTAGATCAAGAAGGAAGAAAAAAAAAAACAAACCTGAGAAAGAAAATAAAATGCAAGCAAACAACAGAAAGAGTGAAAATGCTATGTTGTGGTCCACACAGTTTCCACAGTCCTCCCTCTAGGTGTAGATAGCTTTCTTCATCACTGAACAACTGGAACTGGTTTCAATCATCTCATTGTTGAAGAGAGCCATGTCCATCAGAATTGATCATCATATAGTATTGTTGTTGCCATGTATATTGATCTCCTGGTTCTGCTCATTTCACTTAGCATCAGTTCATATAAGTCTCTCCAGGCCTCTCTGAAATCATCCTGCTGGTCGTTTCTTACAGAACAATAATATTCCATAATATTCATATACCATAATTTATTCAGCCATTCTCCAATTGATAGGCATCCATTTAGTTTCCAGTTTCTTGCCACTACAAAAAGGGCTAACATAAACATTTTTGCATATGTGGGTGCCTTTCCCTCTAAAGTGATTAATTATAAAATAATATGCATACACAAAGAATGAAGCAGTGCTTTACAAAATTTGCATGTTCTTCATCATTGTCATATCAGTAAAACACATCTATCCCAATAAAAAGTTGATAGGACTTGATCAGTAAGGTATCTATTTCTGTAAGTTAAGATCTAATTTTTCTGAACTATAAAATTCAGTATTAAAATAAATAAAAATAACAATAATGATATTTATTATCTGTTGCTTCAGTTCTTCAATATATTCATGAATCTTTTCAGTGTGAGTATATTATCTCCATTGGTAAAAGATCAAAACCCATTAACATTTTTTACCATCTGACATTCTTGTATATGTTCATCTATAAGTTCTTGATAGCTGAGCTGATACTTAGTAATATATAGATCAGCTAACAACTTGCATGTACCGACATCTTTGTTGTTGGTTTTTGGTTTTTATTACTGGCTATATGAATACTCCAAATCCTTTACATATCATGGAACTATTTGATGATATCTTTTACATGACTTTTAAATAATTAAGAATGCATTTCAGTCTACTTATGACCATCACTCACATTGCCATTTCCCTTTAGACACATAATTTTAACTCTTCTCTTTATGTTTTTCCTTCATATTTTTGCTTTTTAGTACATATTATATCCCCCTAAGGAGACTGAAAGATACTCTTTGCCTTGAACTGCATTAAATATCTTATTACAGAAAGAGTTCTGGGGTTTAAAAAATAGATTATCTTATTTGTGGATAATCTGGCATCATTTTAAGCATTGTCAAATTGTCAAAATACAATCTATTCTATTTCCATCTGTCTTTTCAATTCTGGGTCAAGCTCATTTTCTGTTAGATATATACAAAGGAATAATTAATAATCTATCCCTCCAACTGCTTGCTATAACTTAGACAATACATTTTTTTCTAAAGAAATAGCTGTTGTGTTCTGAACATGCTGAATTTGAGATACCCATGGTGCATTCATTTTGTGATATTTGAACTATAGTTGACTGCAGCTCAGGACAGGGAAAGACTAAGGATAAAGATATTATTTTTAACCATAGCAACAAATATACTTTACATTCATGCTGGCTATCTACTATCAGATAACTGGTCAGTTGAATCACTTAAAATACTAATTAATTGTCTAAAAAAATCTGCATCTCATCATTTGAACTGAGTTGGCCCATCAATTTTATTCTTCATAGATAAATGATTAAAATATATATAGTTGCTTTTTTTTCTTATCCAAATTTTTACTACATTATCATTAAAGATGTTTTTGGTGGTTGCAAAGAAGAGCAAACAAATGACTGGGTAAATAATGACTTCATAAGTGGCAATTAGGCACATAAATAAATTAGAACCAAATACAGTATTATTGATCATAATACATGTTACAGAACTGAGGAGGGTCATTAGTGAAATCACTCACAGTAAATTAGTTGGTTAGGAATTAGAATTTTTAGATTTATTAGGAATGCACTTTATAAAGGGCCAGCCTAGGGTGAAAGGGTGCATGTTTATTTCCACAGGAAGAGCATCTCACACTTTATGCAACCGCATGTCAGTTGGGGGGAACTGTGGATCCAACCAACAGCAGCAGAGAGCAATTAGCATGAACAGCTAAAGGACATCAATCTTATTGTGTAGACTGACCATCCTGATATTCACTGAAGGTATGAATATCACTGTTGAGTAAAGGAGGAAAGAAAGAAACAAAAGGCATTTTATTCATCTATGCTTACCAAATTTTTTCTGCAAAAATATGGAAAGAAGACTTTTTTACTCCTGAGTTTTTTTTTAAATAATGTACCCTTTTATAAATGGATAAATAAGTGAATATTATCTATGTACTTATATATGTGAATGTGGTTGCATATATGTATAAATATCCATATATGAATCTATACACATTTTTTGTGCTTGCCATCAAAGGTAGTAACAGATATGCATATATACACACATGCATATATATGTATATGTAATACATCATGCACATCTACATAATTTTCTTTTTATCTTAATAGCAATTACCAAAACATTATAAAATTTCCTCAGTTATCTGGTTTTTGTTTGCTAAGGATAGCAAGGGAATTTAAATGATAAAAATATTTGAGTTTGTGAAATAATCTAATATGCATTTTAGGAGCTAGCTCAGCATTTTAATTTTACATGTTCAGGAACATTGTTGTACCAAATGAGTTCAAATATATGCTCATTTTAGGAAGTTTTATTTGCTTAATTATAGTAATTAGAACTGAATCCTTAATTTACAACCGTAGTAAATTATATTTTCTGAGCCTAAAATCAAGATAACTAGGTCTGACAAAGTACTTCTTTTGCAAAGGCTTAAAAAAAGTACATTTTCTTTTTTTGAGAGATGGATTATGCCAATTGTGGTCTCAGATCTGTTGCACTCATACTGAAAAAAAAGAAATATCTTATGACCTGAAAATATTAAATCCTCTTTCTTCTTAAATTTTCTGCAGTATTTGACTCTTTTCATCCACATTGTCTTCTTGTATGCTCTTCCCTTTTTTTCTTTTGTTTTGTTTTCCCCTGACACTGTATTCTCCTAATTCCCATCCTATCTAATGAATTATTACATTCCTTTGCTTGTTTTTCTTTCATATCATATCCTCATTTATTTCAGATCTGTTTATACTGTTAGGATCTCCAAGGACTCTGTTCTTGGGTCTTTTTTTGGTTCAGTCTATGTTATCTTACTTTGTGATGTCATCAGCTGTCAGCATTAAATCTTGATCTCTAGATAGTACATTTCAAACTGTATTTGGAGCCATGGTCTTTCTCTTTTTATTAAAAATGTTTCTTTCTTTCTTTATTGTTTGGTTACATTTTAAAAATAGAAGAAAATGTAAAATACCTCATCAAAAAAAAAAAACAATTAACATGGAAAATAGATCCAGAAGAAACAATCCAAGAATTATGGAATTACTTGAAAGCCACAATGGAAAAAAAAAAAAAAAAAAAAAGGCCTGGACAACATCTTTCAAGAAATTTTCAAGAAAAACTGCCCAGATGTTTTAGAACCAGAGAATAAAATAGTCATTGAAAGATTTCACTGATCATCTCCTTAAAGAAAACTCAGGGAGAAGGGGGGGCAGAGCCAAGATGGCGGAGTGAAAATGTGACTCTCTGCGTCCTCCTCTAATCTTCTCTCAAATCAACAATAAAATAAGCCTTTGAAGTGATCTCCAAGTCAACGAATTCAGAAATACTTGGACACGGCTTGCAGATATCTCTGAAGAACTTCATATCAAGGTTTGTTTAACTTGGACACAGGGATAAACAGTGGACTCGGTGGAGGCTGGAAGTGAGGGTGAGACTCAGCTCAATGTGGCAGAATCTCCAAACTCCAAACTCCAAACACCTGGGGTTTATCTGAGGCACTCGGGACACTCTGCCCTGATTGGGGCAGGTGTTCTAGCAGACTTGCCTTGTTTAAGGAGTAATTCAGACATAGTCCTAACCCCCACTGGCCCAGCACCTTAAGTTAATTCACCAAATTGCTCCAGGGCAAAGAACTTCAGCCGCCGTTTTTGGGAGCCTTAAAGAGACATCCACACTGTCTAAAAAAAAAAAAATGAAGAAGCAAAAGAAAGCTCTCACCATAGACAGCTTCTATTGAGAGAAAGAAGGGCTGACCCCATATCCTGAGGTTCCTTTAGACAAAACTCAAGAGGAAGTTATTAAGGACCATCACTGGTCCCCTTTTCAAAAGGCCTTTCTGAAAGATTGCATAAAGAATCTCAAAAGAGAGCTGGAGGATAAATGGGAAAATAAACTGAAACCAGTGCAAGAAGCCCTCCAAAAGAGATATAATAAAGACACCAATTTATTGAAAAATAAAATTAGTGAAGTGGAAAAAGAGTGCAATGAACAAATTGGCCAGTTAGAAAAGGAGCTTAAAAAGGTAACTGAAGAAAACAACACTTTAAAAATAAGAATTGAACAAATGCAAGTGAATGACTCAATAAGACTTCAAGAATCAATCAAACAAAAACAAAAAAATGAAAAATTAGAAGAAAATATAAAATATCTCCTAGGAAAAACAGCTGACTTGGAAAATAGATCTAGGAGAGACAATCTAAGGATTATTGGACTTCCTGAAATTC